>JAWDJE010000008.1:25544599-25652099 GCA_035047345.1 Bradypodion ventrale | reverse complement strand
TCTGTCTCAGTCCCAGCTCTTGGGGACATGAAAGGAGCCTCATTTGGGTGTTCCCTGATTGGAGTTTCTTCTGCAAAAATCCTTTCAATCCAAAATAATTTCTGACATGAAATTATTATTATTATTATTATTATTATTATTATTATTATTATTATTATTATTATTATTATTATTATTATTATTATTTACTAATTAGCACCCAAAACAAGCTAAACCCCTTTATTCCGGTTCTGTTTCCTAGTCACTGCGGTGGCTTAGTGGTTAAGAAGCTGAACTTGACGACTGGAAGGTTTCCAGGTCAGCAGTTCGAGACCCAAGTGCTGCACGACAGAGTGAGAGCCCGTCTCTGTCCCAGTTCCTGCCAACCTACCCGTTTGAAAGCAAGAAATTGCTGGTAGATAAATAGGGACCTCTTTGGTGGGAAGGTGGACAGCATTCCGTGCACTCTGGTGTTGAGGCATGCCAGCCCCATGTGTCCACAGAAATGTCTACAGACACAGACAGCGCTGGCTCTTTGGCTATAAACAGGAGATGCGCACTGAACCCTAGAGTCGGCTACGGCTGGCTTTCGAGCAAGTGTGGCCTTTACCTTTACCTTGTTTGCAGAGGCGATTTCCGCCTCCTTAGCCGAATTAAATTAACTGTGATTTACTGCCAACCCTGGTTCTTGTTCCCTTAGAACCACAGTATGCTTGCAACAGGGAAAGCTTTTTAGTTTACAAGTGGGTGAAACGGTCACATCAGTTTGAGCTGCGAAGGCCGGGTTAATTTCTCAACTTCTCTTCTGTAATTACGGTCGCTGTGAAATCGCTCGGCTTTTGTTCTTTTGCCATAGGAGTTTTGACAAGTGGGTTGTATCCCTTATTGTTGGAATTTTTCTAGCAGTTGTATAGCCGGAAGCGGAGGCTAAAAGCCGGGAGGGACGGCATTTCACAGAGTCAAATGTGCTGTGAATGCACTCCTCCAGTCTTAGGGTGTAGTTTGCAGGTTAGAGAGCTGTCCAAAGTGCTGAAACTGCACCAGGGGAACCGATTCAGCGCCTTTCATAATGCCTCTAAAGTGCAGGCTAAAACCCAGAGTAGATTCAACTCTCAGACTGGAGTTCCTGGTGTCGAAAAGAATAGGTTGGCGCTATAGAGTTACTGTGGTGGCTTAGTGTGGTTAAGACGCTGAACTTGACAGCTGGAAGGTCGGCAGGTCAGCAGTTCAAGACCCGAGTGCTGTGTGATGGCATGAGCTCCTGTCGCCCGTCCCAGCTCCTGCCAGCCTAGCAGTTCGAAAGCAAGAAATTGCATGTAGATAAATGGGCACTGCTTCCAGCAGGAAAGGTAACGGTGTTCCATGCGCTCCGGCATCTAGTTATGCCTGCTGTATGACCATGGAAACATCTAGAGATGCAGATAGCACTAGCTGCTTGGCTGTAAACAGAGATGAGCACTGCACCCTAGAGTTAGATACAACTGGCTTTCCAGCAAGAGTGACCTATACCTTTACTATAGAGTTACAACTGGCTCAACAAGCTTTCTTTCCCCAGAGAATTATACATTAGGATAGGATAGGATTTTGCAGGGGAGGGGACATCTCAATTCACAGCCATCTTTGTCTGCAGGCATTTGTCTGAAGACTAGATGCCAAAGAACATGGAATGCTGTTACCTTTCCCACCAAAGCGGTACCTGTTTATCTACTTGCAATTTCTTGCTTCCGAACTGCTAGGTTGGCAGGAGCTGGGTCAGACGATGGGCACTCATTTCGTCACGCAGCACAGGGGTCTTGAATTGCTGACCTTCTGGTCATTAAGCTCACTGTCTTAACCACGAAGCCACCACAACCCTAAGCTGCTTTAAACTGTGGGTCAAATCCCACATTATGGAAAATGTGTGTTTTCTGATAATGATGTTTCCCCTCCAGACACACCATTCCTTCAAAGCAGAGACAACCAAATGTCTTTTATTTAATAAGAGGATTTCTGTTCCCAATATTATTATACTTCTAGTTTGGGCTTAGTTTCCTGATTCAACTAGTTCTGCGCTTTCTACCTGTTCAGCAACATGATTTTTTGTATTGCGTTATAAATGGGGCACATCGATGCTAGAGCTTACAAGGTTGAAGTGCCAGAGCTGTTTGAATAGCAAGAAAAACCAACACGCCATCTAACAAACTCTTCCTCTCTGGGCTTCCCTGTTCTGGCCTTATTTACACTCCTCACAACACATTTGACAAAAGTAGATTTCTCCAAAACAGTGTGTTGCAATGACGTCTAATCCAGGGTGCCCAAACGACAGCCCATGGACCAGATCCGGCCCCCAATGCCAAATCATCCAGCCCACACCACCCTTGTCACTCCCGGCATCGATGAGGGTGGTACGGGCCAGACAAATTGGCACCGGGGGCCAGATCCGGCCCATGAGCTGTAGTTTGGGCACCCCTGGTTTAAGCAGAGAAAATGGCAGCCTGCTGCAAAACATATCTGTTACAAAACATATTGCAAGGAGCGCTTTAGTTCCGCTTCCGGTGGGAGAAACCACGTGACCGGCCCATTGAACCACACGACCAGCCTGCGGCCCAAAAAGTTTGGGCACACCTGGTCTAATCCAATGAAGTGGTCGGTGGATCAGGTGATTTGGATTTTAATGGCCAATTATAAGACTAATTAATCCCCCCTCCCTTCCACATATGGAGAAAACAACGTAGGACCTGATTTCTCCCCCTCCCCGCGTCCTCGGACGCCCCCCCCCCCCCGACCTCCAGGGAGGTCATATTTATTGTTGTTTTCTCTTGCTGTAATTGAATTGCATATTTTGTGGTTTGAGTTTTTGTAACTGTACCTTTGGAGATGTATTGTAGGGACTGCAGTGGCTCAAGTGGCTAAGACGCTGACTGGGAAGCGGAAGGTCAGCAGTTCGATTCCCGAGGACTCCCATCTTTGTCCCAGCTCCTGCCAACCTAGCAGTTCGAAAGCAAGAAATGGCAAGTAGATAAATAGGGATCACTTCGGTGGGAAGGCAACAGCGCTCCGTGCGCTCCAGTGTCTAGTCATGCCTGCCACATGACCACGGAAACGTCTGCAGAAACCGACAGCGCTGGCTCTTCGGCTTTGAAACAGAGATGAGCACTGCACCCTAGAGTCGGATATGACTGGCTTTCGAGCAAGGGAAACCTTTACCTTTACTACTGTATTATTATTATTATGTATTTATTTTCCGCCATATAAACCGCCCTGAGTCGGGTTGCACCTGAGTGGGCGGTATATAACTGTGAAAATTAAATTAAATTTAAATTAAATTTCTGTTTACTTACTATTTATTTTGAATAGAATTCTCTTGCTTTGGACTGTGTTTCTGTTTCTTATTCTTTCCACCAGCATGACTCTGCAGAATTTAAGATATATATGTTTTATGCTTACTACTCATCTCAGTTTTTGGCCTGGCTTGGTTAAAGCAGACTCTGCTAACATTTCTGCAAAGGTTGGATGTGTGTCTTTCCCAGCATTGCCCCCTTCAACATTTCTGCAATGCCCCCAAACAACACAACACCTTGTGTGTGTGTGTGACTGTTCGGCTACTGCTCATAGCTGTCAAGTATCCTGTATTGGCCAGGAAAACCCCTTATTTTACCCTCTTTCCCACCGTCATCCCTTATTAATTAGACTGCAATGCCCTATTGCCGCCATTGGAGGGCAGCACAGGATAAGCATAGCTGTCAAGTATCCCATATTGGCCAGGAAAACCCCTTATTTTACCCTCTTTCCTGCCATCATCCCATATTAATTAGACTGCAATGCCCTATTGCTGCCATTGGAGGGCAGCACAAGATAAGCATAGCTGTCAAGTATCCCGTATTTTCCGGGAAATTTCCCTTATTTCCAAATCCAAAACTTGACAGGTATGCTACTGCTTGGGATTTCAATTGTTGATACAGAAGGGGTGGCTACCATCTAAAACCAATGCGCAGGACTAGGACAAAAAAAAAACTGTGAGCACCATTCTTTTATTCATCCTTCCATAAGGCACAGATGGGAGGTTATGACAGTACATTTTAAGCATGACCTCTCTCCATGCTCAAGGTCAACGAGTCCTTAAGACCTTTATTCAAGGGAATAAGGGGGGCCACTCATTCTTCTGTTAGCAGAAAGAGGCTGACCCCAGGAGATGTGCGATGACACCTAAAAAGTGGAAGCCTGAAATGTGCAAAATTTTCAAATTAACCATACCCAAAAAACCAGACTTTTTAAACCATTTAGTTAACTTGTAAGGGATGCAGTAATTTGAAATCACATGAATCTTCTGACTGCACTAGGGAGATGATGAATTGGAATTTAACTTCCCCAAGGACTGAAAACATCTTTTGCCTTCAAATCCTGAAGGATATCTCCAGATTGCTGTAAATAACCCAAACAAAATAAACTGTGTCTGGATTATAGTCCAAAGTGGCTGGCTCTTTGGCTATAAACAGAGATGAGCACAGAACCCTAGAGTCAGATACAACAGGGCAACCTTTACCTATTCACCCATCAATGAAGTCCCTGGGAAACAATTGGCATGAGGATAACGGAAAGCAACGGTCTGGGAGAAATGGAGTTGCTCCTTGAGTGGGGCAACACGACCTGATAGACTGCACCTGACTGTGGAGGTTCTAGTCACCCATGCAGGCACTGTCGAAGCCCTTCACCTAGCCCAGAGAAGAGCAGTCTTAGCCCTCCAGCTGTTCTTGGACTTCAATTCCCAGAAGCCCAAGTCAACACACCAGCTGGTCAGGGTTTCTGGGAATTGAAATTCAAGAACAGCTGGAGGGCCAAGACTGCCCATCACTGACCTAGCCTCTGTTTCACAGCTTACCTGTGATGGCGAACCTTGGCACTCCAGGTGTTCTTGGACTTCAATTCTCAGAAGCCGAAGTCTCTGTGAATCATTCCAAGAACAGCTGGAGTGCCAAGGTTGTACGTGCAGTAAACCCATTTGTGTGGATTTACGGAGACTTGGGCTTCTGGGAATTGAAGCCCAAACAGCTGGAGTGCCAAGGTTGTAGGCGCAGTTAACCCATTTGTGTGGATTCACAGAGACTTGGGCTTCTGGGAACTGAAATCCAAGAACAGCTGGAGTGCCAAGGTTGTACACGCAGTAAACCCATTCATGTGGATTCATGGAGACTTGGGCTTCTGGGATCTGAAGTCCAAGAACAGCTGGAGCGCCATATGCTTTGCTTGGCAACTTCACACTTTTCAAGATTGAAAGGGGGGTCATTTAAAACTTATCTGAACAATCATTTGTTACTGCCAGCTGTAGGATGCTGTAGTGATGTGCATGCTTGTCTGTCATTCTGTTTGATTACCCTTTACCTTTGTGATCCATTTGCCTTGTGACATCTTGACCCCCTGCATCTGATGTATATAAACCATGCCTGGAAGTTTTTTTACTCCTTTTGTCTGAAGAAGGGGACTTGATCCATGAAAGCTCACATCAAAAATGTATCAGTTAGTCTTTAAAGTGCTGCAGTGTTTTTGTTTTTTGTTCTCTCATGTGCCCAGAGTGCCAAGGTTCGTCATCAGAGCTTCCCTAAGGACTGATTATATTATTATATTGCTATATGCTGTTTTGGTAGACTGAATTTTGTATATTGTATTGCTGTGTATTTGCTTTGTGTATTGTATACAGTATTGTTTATTTACCATGTGAGCTGCCCTGAGTTGGGTTCCCCTGATTGAGTGGCATGCAAGTGCAAAAATTAAAATTAAAATTAAAATTTGTGGGTAGCCTGCAGGAATAATTGGCAATTAAACCTTTCCCCAGGGGTTCGCTCGGCTTTCGACAGATCTGGGGATCACCCGAGCTTGGCCGGAGGGGAAATTGGGAAGATAAGGCGGGCTAGTTAGAGATGAATCATAACCTAGGCTGGGGGCAAATAGAGTAGGGCAAGCAAGCCAAGGCAGACAGAGGACAAGTTAGATACCCGGAGTCAATACACATAGACCCCGAGATTAGGGCAGGAACAATGGGTTTCGCCAGCCCAATGTGATTAACTGCAGGATGTCCATTAACCACAGGGCAACGTCCAAGAGCGGACATTGTAGCTGACCGCCGAAAAATGCCACGTATGCAAGCCTTCTGTATAGGGGCGGCACCAGTAGTGGGCTCCAAAACTTTTTTACTACCACACTATGGGTGTGGTATGGTGGGCACGGCCAGGGGAAAAGCCCTGCATTGCACCCGAATTAAAAAGGTAAAGGTTTCCCTTGCTCGAAAGCCAGTCGTATCCGACTCTAGGGTGCAGTGCTCATCTCTGTTTCTAAGAATTAGGACTCCTTTATTTCAAAACACGGATTGGTGGGGTCAGGCAGAATTTCTGCTACCGGTTCTGGCGAACTGGTGCGAACCTGCTGATGCCCAACACTGGCCGGCACGAGTGCCCTAGGCATGTGTCACAAACCCCAAGGCAGGGTAATAAATACGCAGCTCCCCCGACTCTGGTCGGGGCTGGACTTCACCGCACGTGTCTTCCTTCCGAGCCAGCCATTCCAAGAAAAAAAATTAAAATTAAAATTAAAATGAAATCACTGGAGCCTGAAGCCCTCCACTGAGTGCTGGAAAGAAGCTTCCCAAACCCTGCCTGGAGCTGAGCCCCGGGGCCAGGTAGGCTGCGCCCGGCGCTGGAGGCTCTACCACGCCCTGTGTCCAGATGTTCGTTGGCCTGTCCAGAGGTGCAGCCTTGCCTTCCCTCTTGCTCTCCCCCCTCCCTCCTTTCCCCCTCCTTTCTCTCCCACCCCCTTTCCCACCCAGGGGCGGTCCGTGGGGCGGGGAGCCGTCGGGCTCTAGCCTAGCCTAGCCCCGGGACTGCCGGACAGCGTCTCTCCGCCGCTCCGTCCTCGGGCGTCGCGGCCGCGATCCCAGCTCGCCCCGCCGGCCGGCCAGCCGTCGCTCCGTCCCCTCCGGCCCAGCCCAGCCCAGCCCAGCCCAGCCCAGTCCAGCCATGGCCGATGCCAGCGGGGAGGGAGAAGACGATGTCCAGTTTCTCCGGACCGTGAGTCTAAGAAGGGGGGGTAGGGGTGGGCAGAGAAGGGAGGGAGGATAAGGAAGAGGGGGACAATTGAAGATCAGGGATTATTATTTTTTGGGGGGGTTGAGAAAATGGGGGGGGGGGGAAATCTGAAAAAAGGGAAGGAAGAAAAGAATGAAAAAGGGAGAAAGGGAGGAAAAAAATAGGGATGCTAGTCAATGGGGAGGGGGAAGATAAGAGAGAGAAAGTTAGGAACTTGATGGGGGGATACTAACACCTGAAGGGCAAACCCGGGCTGGTTGGGATGGTGTGTGTGTGTGTGGATTAAAGTTTGGTGTAATAGTAATTATTATTATTATTTTTTTTTGGGGGGGGGGGTTAAGTTTTGGCTGCCACCAGAGGAAGGCAGAAGATGGACCACTATGGCAAAGGAAATGGGGTTTGGGGGTGTGTGTGAGGTCCCCTAAGGTGAGCCCAGTTGGGTTTTTGGCAGGTGAAGGGTTAATAGTTGCGGGAGGAAGGGGAGGAGGAAGGGAGAGACCCTGGTTAATTTTCCCAGGGCATTTTTTTTTTTTGCCCCACCTTGGCCCGTTCGTCTTTGGTTTGTCATTCAACCAGTTCGTGGCTTAGCCCCCAACTCAGTTTTTTTTTTTAAGGGTGTTTGGAAAATCTGTGCATGATTTCCTGGACATTTTTGTGTGTGTATGTTTCCGGCCTTCAGTTTTGGAGCCATGAGCTTTGTAGTCTTGGGAAGATGTTGCTCGAGGGACGGTCTTGAGTTGAAAGCGTGACCTAACTTTGCAAAACTGGGTTTTAGGGAGGCTCCATTGGTACCTGCTGGGGCTGCCTGGTCCCCTTGGCATCCGCCCGCGTTCCTTTACAACGCCCGGGCATTGGCAGAGGAGGGTGTGGGGTGTGGGGTGGGTGCGATCTTGGCCTCCTCTCGCCCATACTCGGTGGGGGCTAAAATTAGAGATTGCCCCGTCGTCAATTGTGGTCTGAGCCATAGCTTGGGAACAGGTGGCGTCAGGAGCTTTAATAGGGAAAAGCTGGATCAGACCCAGTTCTCCTCCTAGTATAAAAACAAGGCATACCATTAAAAAGTCCTCAATTCAAAACCTTCCTAACCTAGTCTGGATCCCAAGTCGGTCAACTAGATGATTGAGGGGGCAGGTTAGCAGTTCAAGACCCGAGTCTGTCCCAGCAGCCAACCTAGCAGTTTGAAAACAAGAATTTGCAAGTAGATAAACAGGTTAAAGCTTCAGTGGCAAAGGTAGCAAAGTTCCATGTGCTCTTGCATCTAGCCGTGCCTGCCACAGTTTAACCACTGTGCCGCCAGGGCTCAGTTCGTCTTTAAAGTGCCGCAATTTTGTGTTTGCTTTGTTTACTCTCTCTGATAAACTTGAAACACAGCTACTATTCCACAAAATCAAACGCGCGCAACAAACGCGACCGGATAAAATTATACGTAACGAGACAAAAAAACAATTGTCTCTCTATGTGTGGATGGCTTTGGGGGGTTTGTGCACTCTGGGCAGCATATATTTAATGCCGATCCTTTTGCTTAGCAGGGCTCCAGTTACCAAACTTTATTTATCCTGTTCTGACAGCTGGGGGACCGTTTGGCCAGCGTCTCGGGTTGCGGGAAGGGAGTGGTGGTGATAGACCGCCTGCAGAAAGGGGTCAAGCAGAAGGGGTCTGCTATGGGTTGTGGGATTGGGGTGGTGGCAGTAAGGTAAACCAGGTGAGCAGGGATGGTTTTGGGTCAGAGGGTGGGCACACGTTGGCCACTAGGCAGCTTGTTAATTCTTGCAGGCTTGGCAGGTTTATAGAAGGGCGGGCTTGGCGTGGATGGAGCCAACCTGGAGGGTTAGAACAGGTAGCAAAAGTCTACAGGTGCTCTGAGATCACAGAATCCCTGAGTTGGAAGGGTCCCATGAGGCCATCTAGTCCAACCCCCTTTGCTCAACGAAGGAATCCAGACAAAACAGTTATGACAGAGAGTTGCCCAGTTCTCTTTTGCATGCTTCCATTGTTCGAGAGCTCACCACCTCTTGAGGCAAGTGGGTTCCACTGCCGTACCGCTCTAACAGTTAAGGAGTATTTCCTGATATTCAGCCTATATCTGGCTTCCTATAGTTTCAGCTTGTTATTACATATCCTGCAGTTTGGGATGGTGGAGAACAGATCGTTCTTTTCCTCTTTATGACCATCTTCCAGGCCTTTGAAGGGTGCCGTCATCATGTACAGTCTGGCCAGGTGGGCTCCAAAAAGTTTTACTACCACACTGTGGGCGTGGCCAGTGATTCGACACCAATCGTCAGGCGGCGGTTAACTAACCTGACCACCCTGAAGACTAATGGCTTTGGGTGGCCAAGTCCCCAGGGAAGGGTGATGGTCCCCAAGGGGATTAAATCCCACTTGAATCCCTCTTGATGGAGGGTAGTAGATTCATCTATCCTGGTCTGGGGCTGAGGAGGACTTTGCGTGCTAAAAGGGCTCAGGACCAGAAAGTGACACGCGGAACTGGATCAGTGGTATGTGTGTGATGTTTATTTGATTTATACCCCGCCCTATTCAGCACAGGCCGACTCAGGGCAGCTAACAACATATTAATAACCCAAGGGGTTTACATACAGGATACAATATGCAATAAATATGCAATAATACAGTATACACCGGCACAGGTGCTCCCACTCCCCCCAGCCAACAGGACCTGGGCAAGGAGCTCCGTGTCTCGGCTGGAGGCGAGGCTATTTACAAAATTCAAAATACAAAATATCCAAGTGCAGTTCATTACAAAGTTACGCCCAAATGCAAGATACAATATTAAATACAAGGTGGCAAACAAAATACAGAAAATACACTATGTAGCAAAAACAAAATACAATATAAGAGCAGTGTCAAAATGCAATAGCAGACAGTAGCAATAACAACTCAATAATAACAATAACAACTCAATAATACGACACACGACTCACTCCAGTCCAAGGTCAAAAAGTGAGAAAGTGGTGACGGCGAAATCATGCTGCAATGTGGAAGGCAGATGAAAGGCCACTGCATTATATACTCAGGACAGTCTCCATGGCTGATCGCCATGTGGAGAGTCAATATTTGGAATCCAATCTGGCACAATCATCATCATCATCCTATCCCCTCACTGTCTCCTTTTCTCAAGGCTAAACATGCCCAGTTCCTTCTGTCTTTCCTCCCAGGGCCATGATGACTAACCTTGGCACTCCAGGTGTTCTTGAATTTCAATTCCCAGAAGCCCTGTTCAGCAGGAGGACTGAGGGGCTTCTGGGAACTGAAGTCCAAGAACACATGGAGTGCCAAGGTTAGCCATCACTGTCCTAGGGCTCAGTTTCCGGTCCTCCGATCATCCTTGTTGACCTTTTCTGTACCTGCTGTGAAGCATGCTTAAATCTGGATATTTGTTAGCAGTGGGAGGACGAGGCTTGAGAGGGTGGCAAAGATCTGTTTGCACAGTGAATCTATCCTAGGGCTGACGAAGTGCTCATTCTCTAGACTAGAGACTGGAAGCCATTTCAGCAGCAGGCATCTTAAGGATGGAGCAAAGGTTTAAGGGTTGCCAATCGTAGCTGGGCCTCATCCCATCAATCTCATACAAATGAAGCGCACAGATCTCTTGTAGCTCTCTCTTTCCTCTTCAGCAACACATTTTGCAGTTAATTAGTTCCTGCCTCCATCTCTTAGAAAGCAAAAGGAAAAAAAACTATTATAAGTCAGTTACAATCAGTGGAAAATTTTGGCTTTTCAAACCCCCTTCTATATATATATATTTGATTTTGTAACATCTATGCGCCACCGACAGTGGTGATCGCACCAGTTGGGCAGATAGATAGATAGATAGATAGATAGATAGATAGATAGATAGATAGATAGATAGATAGATAGATAGATAGATAGATAGATCTTCTTTTGGTGTATTCATTCTGCAGTTCCTCTCACCTGACACAGTGTGAGAAAGATTAGCCGGCAACATAAGGTTGCTGCTACCAGGGTACGCCCGATTGTGGTTTAAAAAATACCCCAAAATTCGAGGAAGCTCTTTCTGTGTACCCCATTACACCAGTTGGGCAATAGGTAGGTAGGTAGGTAGATTGATTGATCGATCCTGGGAGCTGTAGTAGACAAACCCCATAAATTAATGCACTTTTACATTTTTTTAATCTTTTAAATCAGCCCTTTTTAATCTTTTAAATCAACCATTTAGGCCAAGGGTTCCCAACCTTTTTATGCCGTGGGCCAAACCATGCCCCCTGGACAGCTGAGTGGGTCAGTCACGTGGCTCCCCCCACCATAAACACTGCTGTAAAACACGTTTGCAGCTGTCATAAATGCATTTACAGCAGCCAGGGGGGGGGGTGTTTGCGCAGTCGCATTTATGGCTGTCGTAAACGCATCTGCTTCCAGTGTGGTGGTGCTGCCGTTGCGGGCCACATCAAATGGTGCCACCGGCCAGGTCCGGCCTGTGGGCCATAGGTTGGCCACCCCTGATTTAGGCTAAGGAAAGGCATACCCCTTTCTTTTCAAAGGTCTGGATAAGTTCCTGATCCAGTGACATTAAATACAGCAATACTAAGTCAACCCTGGCTGGACATTTAAAATCGATTACTAGAGACAACTGCCTTTCTTTGACTAATGCTAATCCTGCCGTTGGGTAATGCGACATAATCAGACAGTGGCTGAAATCCTATGCAAAATGGCCATCTTTTTGAAGGGAATTGCTGTAATTTAAGAAATCTCCGTAGACGTCATCCGTTGCACACCGAGTCGTGTGAGTCGGTTTGTGCAACGCTGTAGCAATTGTATTTTATTTTTGTCACCCTGACAAACTTGGGATGTGATAAGAAGTGCCAAAAGATTTTTTTCTCTCAGGGACAAATCCAAAATGAAGAATCATCCTACGTCATTCTACCTATAGCAGGGGTGGCCAAACATTTCGGGCCGTGGGCCGGTCACGTGGTTCAGTGGGCCGGCCACGTGGTTCCTCCCCCGGAAGCGGAAATAAAACGTGCTTTGCAATCTGTTTTGCAACAGGCTGAGATAGATTTTAAACTGCCATTTTCTCTGCTTCAACCAGGGGTGCCCAAACTACGGCCCACAGGATCCGGCCTGTGGGCCGAAGTTTGGACACCCCTGACCTATAGGGTCCTCTCGCCACTGAGTTGTTAAAGAAAGTCCTTCTGCTTAGATTTTTCTTATTATCCCCCAATACGCATTCCTATCAAATCCATAAGACTTCTCAGTGTGTGTGTGTGTGTGTCTGTGTGTCTGTGTCTGTGTCTGTGTCAGCAAGTTCACTGGCTCTAAGCTATGTGCTTACCCGGAGTCTGCAGGAATGCTCTGAACAGGTGCAGTTTCCCAAAATACTCCTCAGGCCCCTCCTTCCTAAGTCCTTTGGGACCGACAGAAGGGGTGGGTGGGATGTGAGATGGGAGCATGCGCAAGGTTGACCCAGGATGGAGGGGAAAACCAGAAGTGGAGGGGATTTATACCATTCTTTCCAATATCTCTCCCCAAAATTAAGAATTTCTTTCTCCAAAATTTCCTTCTCCTCCAAAGTCCTTGTGCATTTCTTCTCTCAGTTTCCTCAAGGTCACAACCAGAAAAGGCCTAGTTTTAACCCTTTCCAGGAGGCTTGTGGTCTTGTTCTTGAAAGCCTGTTATTCCAGGGAGCATAAATAAATAAATAAATAAATAAATAAATAAATAAATAAATAAATAAATAAATAAATAAATAAATAAATAAATAAATAAATAAATAAATAAATAAATCTGTTCCTCGGGGCTAAGTGGTTAAGAAGCTCTCCTTGTTAGGTGGAAGTCTGGCAAGTCGGCATTTCGAGACCCGGGCACCGCATGACGGATTGAGCGCCCGACTCTGTGCCAGCTCTTGGGGACATGAAAGGAGCCTCATTCGGGCATTCCCTGAGCGGAGTTTCTTCTGCAAAAATCCTTTCCACCTAGAATAATTTCTGACACGAAATTATTATTATTATTATATCTAATTGCTTTTTTTCTCTGAACCTTTGAATTGCTAGCTATTCCTCCAGAGGGGATAGTAGCTTCCTATTTTAAGCCATTGTGCTGTCCTTAGCCAGGCAACTTGTAAGGAGATGGGATTGGATTGTGTTTGACGGTGGAATTTAATATGCTTCTCCTTGTTGGAAGAAGGTCAGCAGTTCGATTCCCGAGTACTGCAGGACGGAATGAGCTCCCGTCTTTGTCCCAGCTCCTGCCAACCTAGCCGTTCGAAAGCAAGAAATTGCAAGTAGATAAATAGGGACCACTTTGGTGGGAAGGTAACAGCGTTCCGTGCGCTCCGGTGTCTAGTCATGCCTGCCACATGACCACGGAAATGTCTGCAGAAGCAGACAGCGCTGGCTCTTTGGCTTGGAAACAGAGATGAGCACTGCACCCTAGAGTCGGATACGGCTGGCTTTCGAGCAAGGGAAACCTTTACCTTTACTCCTTGTTGGAGGGGTTTGCTTGATGGATTTTTATTTTCCTAGCAGCCTCGTCTCCTAATTTCTGTTGATTTTTTTTGTTTATTAATCAATCAATTAATTAATAAAAACAAAATCTACAAAGAAAGGAAAAATAACTACAGTACTACTACTAAAGGTAAAGGTCACAGGTGCTCGAAAGCCAGCCGTATAGTGCTTATCTCTGTTCCTGGTGCATTGGAGGTGGTGGGGACCCCACATGAAATGGTGCCACAGGCTGCATCTGGCTCACAGTGCGCAGGTTGAGAATCCCAGCTCTACACATTTCCCTTGCTCCGCAACCATCTCCATCTTATTATATCTAAGTTTTCAAACATGCAATCAGTTGGTATCCAGGCTTAACTGAAGTGGGAGTGTCTACATGTCAGCTCATTATCTAAATAAAACCTAAATATTGCATATTATCTTATTAAACTAAGCCTTCTCTTGCTTATCAATAAAACTAACTACCGAAGCCCACATTTCAGAGGCTGACAATCCTCTGCGGGCTTTCTTGGCAAATTTTATAGGCTGTCAGTTTTGCTATTTTAGTCACTTCCCAAAGCTTGCTTAATTGCTCTCCCATGGAGAGGTTAATGCAATAATTCCCCTACTCTAGGCCAAGGCATTCTACTGTGTTATATGGTAAATACTTTTTTTAAAAAATAATGTTTCTTATATACCCAAAGAACCTATTTATATAGTCTCCCTCCTGTGTCCCTTCTTTCTTTCCTTTCTTCCTTTCTTTGCTTTCTTCCTTTCCTTCGTTCCTTCCTATGACTTGAATTGCATTGCGACCTACCAAACCATTCTCAGGTCAGACTTCAAACCACCAAAAATGAAGCTAATTCCTTAGCTTGGTCTTTGGCCAAAATTAAGTCCTCATCGGCACATCTTTCTAATAGTAACTGGCAGACCAGTAAATGTGCCGGATTCTGTCTCTCTCAACATTGGCCACACATATTGTTGTTTATCAGAAACCCCCACTTGAGCCTGTTGGTCTTGCATTGAGGGACTCCAACCCTCAGCCTGTTCAGGGTCCTCCAAGTGACGCAGGGGAGGTTGAATTCCTCAGCCATATCTTCCTTTCATGTTATTCCTTGTCCAGTGAGCGCCTTTCTCCACCTTCTAATTTGGTTTGGCTCTTGCAGACCCTCAAGAATGTTCGTTCTTGCCATGAAGCTGTTCCTGGGTCTGAGCCAGAGGACTTGAGGCTCACCTCCATTCCATACCTGTCAAGTTTTGGATTTGGAAATAAGAGAAATTTCCTGGCAAATACGGGATACTTGACAGCTATGCTTATCCTTTGCTGCCCTCCAATGGCGGCATAGGGCATTGCAGTCTAATTAATAAGGGATGACGGCGGAAAAGAGGGTAAAATAAGGGGTTTTCCTGGCCAATGATGGATAAATGACAGCTATGCGATTCAGAGGATGCTGAGGGTCATTCTCTGACTTAGTTCACTGCTGCTTTTCTCTTAGGTGGAGCGATACCAACAAGCGGATATATTTTCTAAACTGGTGTTGGTTCGAGGCATTCTTGTTTATAATTATAAAAATTGCTGGCTGCCAAGTCAATTCCAATTTACAGTGACCCTTTCTAGGGTAAGGAACACACAGAAGAGTTTTTCCATTCCTTTCTTCTGTGGCCACCTTTGGACTGTGCAGTTTGCCTAAGGCTACACAGACTCCTTCTCTTAGAACCGTGATGGCGAACCTTGGCACTCCAGATGTTCTTGGACTTCAATTCCCAGAAGCCCCAGCCCCCATGAATCCGCATGGGTTTACTGCGATTCATCCGGCCCGCACTGCCCTCATTGCTCCTGGAAGCGGAAGTAAAACGCGTCTGTACGGTTAAGGCTCTTCCAGGTTAACTCTTCCTCCGTACGGACGCGTTTTACTTCCACTTTCAGGAGCGACGAGGGCGGCGCGGGCTGGATGAATCACAGTAAACCCCTTCGTGTGGATTCACAGGGTGCTTGGGCTTCTGGGAATTGATGTCCAAGAACATCTGGAGTGCCAAGGTTCGCCATCACGGTCTTAGAAGGCCCAGTGTGGGAGTTGAACTCAGAACCTCCTGCTTTGCAGCCAAATGCCTAAACCGCTCAGCTATCCAATGAGCCTGTCTTCTTCTTTCGCTGTGCATTGAGCATGTCCCTTAACTCCAGAGGTGATTTAATTCTTGGTAAATGGTACTTAGTTTCAAATGCCTTTTCATTTCCCCAGAGGCAATTCAATTACAAGCCCAGGCTTTTAAAAGCTGCCCGTTCCCACAGATCTATCTTTATTCTTTTCCATCCACGAGATCTAGAATCAGTGAAAGTAGAAGATTTTTATTTTCTTCTCATTCTTCCAACCACCCCCCACCACCCCGCGCTCCTGCACATGGTAACTGTGGAAGATACAGGATGCTCTCTATCCAAGTTTACTTTCTGGTTCTTGTTTGGCAAAGCGGAAAATGACTTTCGAATTGGTAGCTTTAACCTTGCTTTAGTTTAAGGGTTGAACTCCATTTCATCTCACAAGGCAACTTGTAAGGAGATGGGAACCCCTCCTTTAGCTTGTGTCATCTGTGTCAATGCTCTTTATTGACAAGGTTTAGATGACTCATGGATACAGTCCATGAGTCCTTTGCTTAGCATCCTGTATCTTCAACATCTGATTTCTGAGTCATTCTCAAATTTGGCTACGCTGAAACCCTTGCGCACACACCCGTCGGGCCCCAACACTGGTTTTATTCTGTGGCGAGCGTTCCCTTTCTCTCGCTAATATTCAGCTGATCCGCCACGCATCTTTGCCCTTGTTCAATAACAGCAGCAGGAAATGACAGGCAATGGTACATAAATCATGCTTTCAGATCTGGCTCAACTATTATTTACTAGGAGCTGCGGTGACTCAGTGGTTAAGAAGCTCACCATGTTAACTGGAAGGTGGCAAGTCGACAGTTCAAGACCTGGGTACTGCATGATGGATTGAGCGTCTGTCTCAGTCCCAGCTCTTGGGGACATGAAAGGAGCCTCATTTGGGTGATCCCTGAGTGGAGTTTCTTCTGCAAAAATCCTTTCAATGCAAAATAATTTCTGACATGAAATTATTATTATTATTATTATTATTATTATTATTATTATTATTATTATTATTATTATTATTATTATTATTATTATTATTATTATTATTATTTACTAATTAGCACCCAAAACAAGCTACACCCCTTTATTCCGGTTCTGTTTCCTAGTCACTGCAGTGGCTTAGTGGTTAAGATGCTGAACTTGATGACTGGAAGGTTTTCAGGTCAGCAGTTCGAGACCTGAGTGCTGCATGACAAAGTGAGCTTCCGTCTCTGTCCCAGCTCCTGCCAAGCTCACAGTTGGAAAGCAAGAAATTGCAAGTAGATAAACAGGGACCACTTCGGTGGGAAGGTAAACAGCGTTCGGTGCACTATGGTGTCTCGGCATGCCTGCCTCATGTCCATGGGAACGTCTGCAGGCTCTTTGGCTATAAGCAGAGATGAACACTGAAATGTAGAGTTGGATATGAATGATTTTGAACAAGAGCGATCTTGCTGGTCACTCTTGTCTGACGAAGAGCAGATACCCAGAGTCTCAGGTAAAAATGTGTATTTCTCCCCTTGTGAAGTTATGCCTGGAACACCTGAAGTTGTGCCTGGCTTCTGAAGGCTTCGGGAACCGACTGTGTTATCTGCAGACTCTAAGGCAGTGGTAGCGAACCTATGGCATGCGTGCCAGTGGGGGCACTCAGAGCCCTCTCTGTGGGCATGTGCGCCATAATTGCCCCAGCACAGAGTTGGCCCCACCCCTCTGCCCAGCAGCCCAATGGGAGTACTTCCTCCCTTCCCCAGCACAGAGTTGGCCCCACCCCTCTGCCCAGCAGCCCAATGGGAGCACTTCCTCCCTCCCCCAGCATAGAGTTTGCCCCACCCCTCTGCAGCACGGATGGCAACTTGTTGAGTTTGGGCATTCGATCTCTAAATGGTTCCCCATCCATGCTCTAACGGATCAAAGCCAAGTCTTTTCCTCTCTGTAGTCCATGCGCCACTGAGTATCACTCAGATATGGCAGAGGAAAGAGTCACATCCGTGAGCAACGGGGACTGGTAATAGCTCACTGTAGCTTGTCGGAAATGGTCCCTGGCGGTGTCCTAAGATGGTTTCCCTGTCACGGAGCTGTCAAGGAACAGTTCACCAGCTGTCCTGCTCTGGGGCCAGGATGGATCCTGTTTACACAAGAGCCATGTGGCGTTCGGAGCCTTCACTGTTCCATGGATAATACCATATACTGTATCTATCTTTACTTGCCTTGCAACAGCTGTAGCTTACTGAGCGGTGCAGAAAACAATAGCTTAAAACTGTAAAGGTTTCCCTTGCTCGAAAGCCAGTCGTCTCCGACTCTAGGGTGCAGTACTCATCTCTGATTCAAAGCCGAAGAGCCAGCGCTGCCTGCTTCTGCAGACGTTTCTGTGGTCATGTGGCAGGCATGACTAGACACTGGAGTGTACAAAACGCTGCTTACCTTCCCACCGAAGTGGTCCCTATTTATCTACTTGCAATTTCTTGCTTTCGAACTGCTAGGTTGGCAGGAGCTGGGACAAAGACGGGAGCTCATTTCCGTCCTGCAGCACTCGGGAATCGAACTGCTGACCTTCCGCTTCCCAGTCAGCGTCTAAAATTGGCAGACCAGCAAAGTGAGCCAGATTCTGTATCTCTCCACATTCACATAGATTTTTGTTGTCCGTCAGTAGCCCACACTTGAGCCTCTTGGTCTTGCATTTAGGGACTCCGACCTTCAGCCTATGCGGGGTCCTCCCAAGTGACGTAGTAGGGGAGGTGGAGATGCTCAGCCGAATCCTCCTTTAATGTCCTTCCTTGTCCAGTGAGCTCCATCCTCCGTCTTCTAATTTGGTTTTGCTCTTGTGTACCCTTCAGGATTAAAACCACAGTAATTACCCATATTTTTCCTCCACGGAAATGGACAGGGAATCCAAAGTACCAAAGGCTTCAAATTCTGACTAACAGTTGCCATTTTTACATCCTGGGAGATATAAGTGCTTCACTGAACACTTTGTATTGTTTTGGGTGTCCTCAGATATGGCTAGCTGGCTTATGTTTACTTGTCCACAGGACCGCACAAAACTGGGTTAAACTTTTTTGGTCCATGTAAGGTAGAGAAATTTGGAAAGCTTCCTCAGTCGTCACTGGACAATGCTTAACATGTCAGTGATACTGATGTTCACTGATGTTCACAGTGATGTGTTACTGACACATAAATGAAATATGGTAATGAAGGACCAAGGACGTTTGCAGGAGCAATGTATAATAATATGCACATTTATAGGTCTCCCATACATCTGTGGGAGATACAGTCTGAGACCGACTGTAGGTACCCAAGAACCACAGATAACAGCAAACTCTGTATTCAAGACATGTTCTTTTGAGATGTTCAAGAAAAAATTGGTTAGATGTTGTGAAAGATTTCACTGAACACTCCATCACAGAGAAAGATTCGGATTAAATGGTCCAATAGGCCTAACCTATATCATGTGTAATCCTAAAATGCCCTTTTCTCTTGCAGGATGATGAAGTTGTCCTTCAATGCTCAGCCACAATCTTGAAGGAACAGCTGAAGTTATGCCTGGCTTCTGAAGGCTTTGGGAACCGACTGTGTTATCTGGAACGTACCTCCAATGCTCAGGTACACTCGGAGTATAATTTGACAGGGAAAGCTATCAAAGAGCTTATCCCTCAGGATGGAATGGCTAGAGCAGTGGCGGTGAACCTATGGCATGCGCACCAGAGGAGGCACTCAGAGTCCTCTCTATGGGCACGTGTGCCATCGCCCCAACACAGAGTTCGCTCCGCCCCTCTGCGGCACAGATGGCAGCCTGTTGAGTTTGGGCACCAGGTCTCTAAAAGGTTCTCCATCACTGGGCTAGAGTTTATCAATTTGAGCCAGAAAATGGACCTCATTCCTACAAGAAACATCTGCCGACGCAGAGACAGCATTGGCTTTTGGGCTGTAAATGAGGATGAGCATTGAGTCGGAGACAACTGGCTTTCGAGCAAGGACAGCCTTATCTTACCATGTTCTTCCTACACACAGAATGTCCCTCCGGATCTTGCCATATGTTGTTTCATCCTGGAACAGTCGTTGTCCGTACGAGCCCTGCAGGAGATGTTGGCCAACACCGTGGAAGTCGGCTCCGAGGTAGGGGGAACCGGAAACTCTAGTTCCTTTCCAGGAGAGGATATTGGCAGCGGTTGTGTTGGGAGGGTTGTGGTCAATTCTGCCTAGGATGAAACTATGGAATGAGTGTGTGTGTGTGCGTGCGCGCATCTATGTGCTTCTGAAGGGTATGTTGTGTGCATAGAACGCAGGGACGGCATCAGAAATTTCCGGGCCCGGTACACCCACCCACCCACACATTTTGGCCATGCCCCTGTGGTTTTCTGTGCATGCGTCATTTGTTTGCGCATGTGCAGATCAGTGGTTTCCCGGCACCACCGGGCCCCCATCATCTCCGGGCCCGGGACAGGAGTCTTGATGGTCCCCCCCACCTGATGGCGGCCCTGATAGAACGTCCAAAAGGGATAAGATCAACATCTCATGTCTTGATGGCAACAGCTTGCTTCGGATCCGGGGAAACGGGTAGAGTTTTGTGTCCGAAAAAAGGTGGAAAATAATGATGTCGGCATTTTACAGAGTGGGGGTTTGAATGTTACAGAAACAGTCACTGTTCATCGACAGAGGCTGCTTCCACAGGATATTGTCACAATTTTGTTGTATTTTAGCACTTTCTCCTATGCTTTCTCAGACCTCATTTGTAGGGATTTCCCCCCACCCTCACCTAAAAAAAATTGAATGGGCAGCCAGTCCAGTAGAGCACTAGACACTGTTAAGGCTTATGAGGGCCATTATGTGCTGTTAAATCAGAATTGGGGGAGTGAAAACTGTCAAAACCACTCCTTAAACATCTCACTTGAAAACCCAACTAGGTTCGCTCTTTCAAGTAAGATATTTAAGGAGTGGTTTTGACAGTTTTCACTCCCCCAATGGATTTTTTTTCGGGCAGAGCAGGGATTGAAACCTAAACTTACTAAGTCTCTCGCTACAACTGGGTCCACTGTGTCTTTAATTAATAGCTTCCTCCTTGTGTCTTTTCTGTGTCTTTAATTAATAGCTTCCTCCATGTGTCTTTTCAGTGTTGTTGGGAGATGAATGGTAAATAGCTCTTTAATTGAAAGTGTTGGTCCCCTACCGATGAAGAAGGAGTTATGCTACTGGTTCCCTTTTCATTATTTTCCTTGGAAACGTTGGGCTGTTGTGGTATAAACGGAGGGAAGGGAATTATTCAAGATAACTCTTTTCTAGAAGCTGAGTAGAGAAGGGCAGTTTGTTGCTGAAATAAACATAGCAAGAAGGAGCCTTTTAATTGAGCTTTTTGCAAAAGAATAAAGAAAGGAGAGTACCCTATGGGCTCTAAGTATGGAAGCAACCAGTGAGCTTTTTGCGAGCACTCCCACTTCTGTGCTGGGAGAAGCTTCATCCACTGAATCCAATCCCTGCTTTTTATGTAGCTGTTGAAGATAGAAAGTACCCGTCCAGTAAGTTGTAAACCCTGAGTGGTAGAAACCCTCTGTATTGTGAAGCCTGGTTAGATGTCCTTCACCTTTTGGTTCATCTCAGCAGCTTGTGCTGGAAACGTTTCTTAGAGGTATGCAATGTGGACCCATGACTGATGGTCACTACCTGCTTTGGGTTGAGTAGGGATGGGCTGGGATCCAACCTGGACCTACTCCTTCAGAAGAAGAACATACAGTAGTGTTGGCAACCCTTGGCACTCCAGCTGTTCTGGAACTTCATTCCCCAGAAGCCCTGATCATCAGGAGTGCTGACGTGAGCTTCTGGGAATCGAAGTCCAAGAACACGTAGAGCAGTGATGGCCAACCTTGGTGCTTCCAGGTGTTCTTGGACTTCGATTCCCAGAAGCTCTGATCAGCAGGAGAGCTGACTTGGGCTTCTGGGAATTGAAGTCCAAGAACACGTAGAGCAGTGATGGCCAACCTTGGCAATCCAGGTGTTCTTGGACTTCAATTCCCAGAAGCTCTGATCAGCAGGAGAGCTGACTTGGGCTTCTGGGAATCGAAGTCCAAGAACACGTAGAGCAGTGATGGCCAACCTTGGTGCTTCCAGGTGTTCTTGGACTTCAATTCCCAGAAGCTCTTATCAGCAAGAGAGCTGACTTGGGCTTCTGGGAATTGAAGTCCAAGAACACGTAGAGCAGTGATGGCCAACCTTGGCACTCCAGGTATTCTTGGACTTCGATTCCCAGAAGCTCTGATCAGCAGGAGAGTTGACTTGGGCTTCTGGGAATTGAAGTCCAAGAACACGTAGAGCAGTGATGGCCAACCTTGGCACTCCAGGTGTTCTTGGACTTCGATTCCCAGAAGCTCTGATCAGCAGGAGTGCTGACTTGGGCTTCTGGCAATTGAAGTCCAGAACACCTGGAGTGCCAAGGTTGGCCATCACTGCCATAGGGGATGGGCAGGCTCAGTGCTCTTCAGATGACCCATGTCTCCCAGATATCCTGCCATCCCCATAAGTATCTATGTATCAACCGTGGTTCATCTTTTCTTCCTTTTCTTTCCTTGGGCTTCTCAATTCTGCCGGCTGACCCTCTAGGGTGTTGTTGACTTGGACAAGTGGGTAAGGACCCATCTTTAGTGCTATGATCCCATCCACATCTTTTGCTTCCTAAAATCCCTTCTCCCTGTCCTGTTTTGGTGTGCACGCCCAATTTCCTTCCCTCCTCCCAGGGGATTGGGGGGGGGCTTCCACCACTCTAATTATTCCTAGATTTAAGAATGCTTCCAACACCATCCTTTTTTTAAAAAAAAATCTCAGAGCATTGTAATAATCATGATAAAAGGTTGGAAAGAAGAACAACAAGATAATGATGTTAAAAATAATAATAGCAGTCGGTTAGAAACAATGTGTCCGAAACCAAGGTTGCAGGCAAATTGAATGATTAAAAAAAAATACTAATCAGGGGAAATGGTTGAGCAAATTAGTTGATGACGGAAACTCAATGCAGGAAGCCTGCCAAAACTCACGGCCAAGGTCATTCCACGTGGTGGAGGCCACAATGAAAAGGAGTGACAGAGAAGAAGCTGCCCTGATGTTTGTAAAGGTAAAGGTCTCCCATGCTCAAAACATAGATGTGTCCAGCTCTAGGAGGCACTATTGTTTGCAGCCAAAGAGCTGGCGCTGTCTGCATCTGCAGACGTTTCTGTGGTCACGTGGCAAACACGACTTGATCCCAGAGCGGACTGAACGCTGTTACCTTTCCTGCTGAAGCAGTGCCTATTTATCTACTTGCAATTTCTTGCTTCCAAACTGCTAGGTCCTCTCCTAAAAGTGAAAACAGCTCGAAAACTGAAGTGATCCCTGTTCTCGTGCTATAAGAGAAACCCCCGGTTGAGGGTTACCCACTGCCCATGTCAAGCTGTGGGGCTAATGAAGGGGAGGTCTTCACTAAGATTGATGAAGTCAGGCAGTGAATGTCCCAGTTTTAGAGAACAGAGCCAATATCTTATTTTATTGTCTTTGTTCCAGTGTAACCGATAGAGCAGTGCTGGCCAACCTTGGCACTCCTATCATAGCTGTCAAGTATCCCTTATTGGCCGGGAAAACCCCTTATTTTACCCTCTTTCCTGCCATCATCCCTTATTAATTAGACTGCAATGCCCTATTGCCGCCATTGGAGGGCAGCAAAGGATAAGCATAGCTGTCAAGTATCCCTTATTGGCCGGGAAAACCCCTTATTTTACCCTCTTCTCTGCCATCATCCCTTATTAATTAGACTGCAATGCCCTATTGCCACCATTGGAGGGCAGCACAGGATAAGCATAGCTGTCAAGTATCCCATATTGGCCGGGAAAACCCCTTATTTTACCCTCTTTCCTGCCGTCATCCCTTATTAATTAGACTGCAATGCCCTATTGCCGCCATTGGAGGGCAGCACAGAATAAGCATAGCTGTCAAGTATCCCTTATTTCTCGGGAAATTTCCCTTATTTCCAAATCCAAAACTTGACAGGTATGACTCCTATGTTCTTAGACTTCAATTCCCAGAAGCCCGAGTCAGGATCCCTGCTGATCAGGGCTTCTGGGAATTGAAGTCCAAGAACGCCTGGAGTGCCAGTGTTCGCCATCACAGCTATAGAGGCTGAAAAAATGGGATTCTAACAGGAAAAGCTTTTTTTCCTAACAAGGAGATACTGTGGATAGAGGCCTTGATGCTTCAGTTATCTAGGACGCAAGGTTTATTAACTTTGGGTCCCCCGTTGTTCTTGGACTTCAATTCCCAGAAGCTCAAGGCAGCACACCTGCTGATCGGGGCTTCTGGGAATTGAAGTCCAAGAACATCTGGGGGTTCAAGGTTGAGAAACCCTGATCCAGGACACGGGGAAAAGGCCAGTGAAACCAGTTATACATTAACAACATGGATGTCCAGGTTTCTTTCTAATTAGAGTCTTCTAAACCACCAACTTCCTTTTCAATGAATTTATGTTATAGAACAGTGATGGCCAAACTCGGCTCTCCAGATGCTCTTTGACTTCAAGGCCAGGTCAGCACTCCTGTTGATCAGGGCTTCTAGGAATTGAAGTCCAAGAACATCAGGAGTGCCAAGGTTGGCCATCACTGTTATATAATGTTCTTGATTTACTCCCTTTTCCCATTCGAGAAACCTAAAAATGCCTGCTTTCTGGCAGTGGGCATTATCTCCTTTGATAAACAAAATGTTCTTGTCTTGATCAATGGGATGCAATCCTTTTTGGATTGAAATCTGGTGGAACCCCCCCTTTTCTCCTCCTCAATAATCCCGTCCTGTCCATCACACTCCACATCTTCCACTCCGTCACACCTTTCCCACTAGATTTCTCCATCCTTGGCTGTGGTTTCCCATTCCTCAACCAGTCCTTCCTCAGCCTATTCCCATTTCTCTGCATGGTTCCTACTTGTGAACAAAGAGAAACCCTCCCACACTGAGGTGTAAGTGTGAAGCCGGCGGTAGAGCACAGCATAAAACAATGTGACGCACGTGGCCCTTGCACCGTGAGATGGAGCCATTGTGGATTTGCTGAATGTCTTTGACAAGGTGGTGTTATGAACTACTACAGATTTACTATGGGCATACTTCTCCATCCTTCCTTGCTGCAGTGCTTTGACTCCTCGCACTCTCTGGAAATTTGGCTGTTTCCAAAATGGTGTGTAGCATTCCTTCAAAGGGCAACAGATAATGGCAATAGTCTCAGAACTGGAACTGTGGCGGACACAACATTGACAAACAGAGATCATATCACAGAGGTTTATGGGGAGACTACCCATGCATTGGGATAAAGCAAAATGCTCTCTGGTGTGCTGCCATGAAGATCATGCTGTTCCCATACATAATGGACTAATGGGATTTTAGATTCATCCAGTTCTGGGATGACATATGACAATGATGGTGAACCATGGCACTCCAGGTGTTCTTGAACTTCAATTCCCAGAAGCCCTGATCATCAGGAGTGCTGACTTGGGCTTCTGGGGACTGAAGTCCAAGAACACCTGGAGTGGCAAGGTTCGCCATCACTGGCATCTATGGTCCAAGTGAAAAGTAATGGCTGGATGTATTTACAATAATTTGAACTATAGAGCAGTAATCATATTTACTGTAACCAAAAGGCAAGGGTGCCCAAACTTTTTGGGCTATGGGCCAGTCATGTGGCTCAGGGGGCCGGTCACTATGGCCTGTGGGCCAGATCCAGCCCTTGATGCTAATTCATCCGGCCCACAAATCCCTCATCACTCCTGGATGCAGAAGTAAAATGCACATTTTACTTCCTCTTCCTGGAGTGACAAAGGATTTGCAGGTCAGATGAATTGGTGTCAGGGGCCGGATCTAGCCCACAGGCCATAGTTTGGGCACTCCTTCCATAAGGACTGCATATGATGGATTATTAAGATGATGCTTAAGGCTCATACCAGGTAATATAGACCTAGTGCCTGCTGTATTGACCATGTAGCGGTCATACCCAGATGGTGTGCACACTATTGTGGCTTCAGTTAATTGCCAGGTGGATTGAATTGATTAAACAATTGAGTTTCCTGTTGTTCTTTCAGCACATCTTCATTGCATTTGTCTTCTTTAGGTGTGAGTAAATGATCCATGACAAAGAGACAACAGAATAATCAATCCCACCCAAAAGGGAAGCAGGATCGTAACATCATGGGAACCTTAAAAAGCTAGCTCTAATTATATTTAATTATGAATTAAAATTGATGGCATTAATCCATTCGGCTGCAAGAGGGGAATGTGCCTCCATCTTTAATTCAAAAAAGATGCCATGTGCCTCAGCAACCTGAAGTTTGGGAAAGACATTGCCATACAACAAATCACGCAATACCATGTTACAAGAATTTTTGAGCAACATCTATTGCTGTTGATATATGACCTTTGCATTAATGGTCATGTTTATTGCACTAATAAGAGTTGTACAATGGTAACCATGTGTACTGAAGGAATATGGCTTTGAGAACTTAAAAAGTCATTTACACTACAGACATATGAGGGCTACCATGATTATAAATATCGCGGTATTTACAGTTGTAAGCATCTTGCACAAATTACTACCTTACACATGTTTCAGTGATGTGGCTTGTTGTATACCTGACTATAAATGTGTGCACCACAGCAATGGTTGCTGTTAACTGTTGTGATGGCAAATATTGAGGAGAGAGCAACACCCAAATGTACTGGAGTGTTGTGTAAAAGATGGTGTCTGTATGCGCGAACCGAACACCCCTTTCTGGGATATTGTAATAGAAATGAATTCACAAATGTCTTTGGTTTCTTCTTCTGTGTCTAGCCCAGACGTGAAACTGCCAAAATGAAGGCACCTTTTTGGGTGAGTTCATTCTGCAGTTCCTTTCTCCTGACCTAGTGTGAGAAAGTTAAGCCGGCAACACAAGGAGGCTGTTGCCCAGGTAACACCCGATTGTCATTCAAAAATACAACAATTTTCAAAAGAGCCTCTTTTTTATGTACTCCATGTCTTTGCTGAAAACTATAAACCAACCTCTGAGGTCAGTGAGCACATTTTGGTTATGTTCAGTGCTTCTCTGCTTGTTTTTTTCTTTCTCTCTTAGAAGAAATTGCTTACGAGAAATTCTTCCACCTCTTCAGCAGACAGAACTGCATGCGCAGTAGAGAGGGTTTTGCACACTTTTTTTTTGTCCTACCATGTCTACGAAGAAGATCTTTCTAGAGCAAGGGTTCCCATCCTTTTCAAGCTGGGGGCCGGGTCACGCTTTCTCAGTCAGTTTTGTGGGTCGGATGGCCATTTCGTCCTGCCTGCACAACTGGGGTGGCCATTTTGTTCCAACAGCTTCAGAGGGGTAGCCATTTTATTTCTCAAACTCCCTTGGAGGGGTGGGGGGGCACATGAAATGGTACCCATGGGCTGGATCTGGCCCACGGGCCTTAGGTTGGGAACCCCTGTTCTAGAGAATGTTGCTAAGCGGTTGATCACTACAAATACCAAACCAGATGATTTTGTTGCCAAAATGGAAGGACAATCACAAATTACAAATAACGCCATCAGCACTACGATCCCTGTCTGACACATCAAAGAATTTTGAAGCTATTTATTTATTTATACCTCTCCCATCTGGGATATTTTCCCATTCTGATATGGAGAAATTAAACTGATATGGAGCAACATCAGTTGTCGTTGTTTTGCTTTGTCCTGTGCAAATTATTAGGAATTTGGTAGGTCCCTATCACAGACTTTGTTCCTTGGGTTTCTCTTTTGCTAACGGCAAGGGCTGTAACCCTGTGAAACGCTATACCTGTGGTGGCCAACCTTGGCACTCCAGGTGTTCTTGGACTTCAATTCTCAGAACCCCAAGTCAACATACTAATTGATCAGGGCTTCTGGGAACTGAAGTTCAAGAACATCTGGAGTGCCATGGTTCGCCATCACTGCACAATACAGTACATTTGAGTTACTTAAAGAAAGGAATTAACCGAGTGTTGTGGTTTGTAGATAAGGACTTTTCGACTGAGTACGTTGTGAGTAGAATGGCCAGATTCACAAACTGATTTGAATTTCCTTTTTTGCCTTGCCGTGCCCAGTCTTCTCAAGGTGGCGGACACCGGACCCTGCTGTACGGACACGCGATTCTTCTCCGGCATTCCCACAGTGGCATGGTAAGGGAACATTGAGGCTGAGAACCTTTGTGGGAAGCTTGGGAACATGTCAGCATGGGACTGCGTAGGCTGATTTTTCCCCAGCGAGGTGGGAACGGTGTGCGTTAATGTCCTTCCCTCTGAACCAAGCAGATTTATTTTTGATCATGAGTCATATGAACTCTGGCTGGGATGTAGAAATTGTAAGGAATCCAGAAAGCGGTTTCAAGAGAGGTGGGCACATGTTTCTCAGCCAAGATGTTGTCATACATCGAAAGGGCTGAGAGAGCTTCTGAAGGCCAAGTGTAAGTTCTAAGTGGAGAAGCTGAGGTCATTCAAGGAAGGGTGGAGAAGGATGTGTTTTTCTTCTACCTTTCCTTCTGCTGTGACATTTCTAGTGGAGAAGGAAATAGTCGATGGTTGTGTTTGTTTGTGTGTGTGTGTGTGTGTTTGGAACATGGCCTTGATGGGTCCCCCTGCCAGTCAAGCATGCGTGCACGTTGGCTTCCCATGGCTGAAGTTGACTGCTGAAATGATTGCTTGAAATATGTTCCTGTCCAATTCCATTTGATCCATAATCTTATGTAGACTTAAATCAGTGATGGTGAACCTTGACACTCTAGGTCTTCTTGGACTTCAATTCCCAGAAGTCCAAGTCAGCACTCCTGCTGATTATGGCTTCTGGGAACTGAAATCCAAGAACACATGGAGAGCCAAGGTTCACCATCACTGGCTTACATCCTCCCATGCTATGTAGAACATTGGGCAGACGATCCATAATCGCTCAGTGTTAAATGACAGTTGCTGGTTGATGTCGCAGGAGTAATGTTAGAATTACCTTGCTGAATTGGACCAGAATGGGTCTGTCTAGTCACTTACAAATACTTCTAGGAAATTCGCAGCCAAGCTATGAAGGCAAGGCTGTGAATTGTTTCCAGCCTTCTGGTGTGAAGTTATTTATGGACTTACCCTTCCTATTTCTGTAGTACAGTGGAACCTCAACATAAGAACGGTTCGCCTTCCGAAAAACTCGTGATACTGATGTGGAAATCTCGGGAGGAAAAAATTTCAAGATACAAATTTTGCTCTCACTTGATCTCGATGTTGGCGCGTGAGAGCGACTTTGTTACACAGGAACTCACTAGCAAAGCTGAGCTTAGCATTACACCTAAAACTAACTCCTGATGTGTCACTTGATGTGACAAGTTTGAGCCTTGTCATCTGACCTATAGAGCCCTGGTGGCGAACCTTGGCACTCCAGCTGTTCTTGGACTTCAATTCCCAGAAGCCTAAGTCAGCATTCCTGCTGATCAGGACTTCTGGAAATCGAAGTTCCAGAACAGCTGGAGTGCCAAGGTTAGCCATCATTGCTATAGAGTCTCAACCGTGGGTCTCCAGATGTTCTTGGACTACAGCTCCCAAAAGCCTTCATCATCGGCTGTGCTGGCCAAGATTTTCCTGGGAGCTTTAGTCCAGGAACATCTGGGGATCCAAGGTTGAGAACCACTGAGGATGGCAATTACATTTTAAAAGTGCAGGGTGGAGGATTTGATTTTCACCCTCTGCAAACCAAGGATTTCCAAGAACATTTCTTGATCTTCTTTGTATCCTACCTTTTTAAAAGTATTTAAGCTGCCTAACCACCTCCCGTTCCTTGACGGACAAGCTTGCCTTTGATGTGGGTCTTCAAGAAGATGCAACAGGTAAGAGACCATCTTCTCTATGGGGGGGAAGTGGAAGAACGTTGGTTGTTTAGAAGAGATAGATAGAAAAGACTTTTCTTGTTTCATTCTCAATTCTCAGTGCAGCTTATTAATTCCACAACTGTGTTGAATCTCAAGAGAACATTTCAAGATGGAAGTAACCATGGGTGCAATATCATGAATTGCATTTGGCTGTTCCCCACTGTGCCTCCTTGGCAAGGCTTGGACTGATGATCTATCGCAGTGATGGCGAACCTTGGCATTCTAGGTGTACGTGGACTTCAATTATCAGAAGCCCAAGTCAACACATCTGCTGTGTTGACTTGGGAATTAAAGTCCAAGAACACCTGGGGTGCCAAGGTTCGCCAAGGTTCACCATCTATTGGATCCCTTCTCTTACATTTGGGCCAATGACAAAGCCAAGAAAGTGGCTTCATTTTGGCAGTCCAGGGTTTGATCAGGACACGAAAGAAGAAAATTTCTAATTTGTTCCTACTTCTGCTGGAGAACAAATAAACTCCACTATCTCAAAATCAAGTATTTTATTCATCTGGTTGCCCCTCTGAACTTCTGAGACTTCACCAAGTTTTTCCTACCTTCTCGCTAACATATCCTCCACAGCTGTCAAAGATTTGAACCCTACTACTAAAAAAACAAAAAAATTCTGCACACAGTAAATGCAGACTGACCTTTCCTGGTGTTCCTGGAAAACTTCAGTCTACTTTGTGCCCAGGATAGTGATTTCCCTGTAGCTCGACACTGGGCAAAACTGGGCAAAATTGCCTCCCAAACTCACAGAAGGTCTAACAGGATCTTCTAGGCAAAATATTTCGATTTTTTTTTATAAAAAAAATTGTTATGTAGAGTTTCAGGGGGTAGTTTTGGGGTCCTTGAAACTATATGTCAACCAATGGACCTTCCTTTGCCCAACCCTGGTGAAGCTTCTTGCCTGTGTCCTACCTCTAGGGGAAGCGTGTTGGTGGACCATCCATCCTGCTTCCAAGCAGCGATCGGAAGGGGAGAAGGTTCGGGTTGGTGATGACCTTATCCTTGTTAGCGTCTCCTCTGAGCGATACCTGGTGAGTATGCGTTGGGAGGGGATGGAGCCATGATGGCGAACCTTGGCACTCCAGATGTTCTTGGACTTCAATTCCCAGAAGCCCAAGCACCCTGTGAATCCACACGAATGGATATACTGTGATTCATCCGGCCCGCACTGCCCTCACCGTTCCTGAATGTGGAAGTAAAACGGAGGAAGGGTTAACTCGGAAGAGTCTTAATCGTATGGGCGCGTTTTACTTCCGCTTCTGGGAGCGATGAGGGCAGCGCGGGCTGGATAAATTGCAGTAAACCCATTCGTGATGATTCACAGGGTGCTTGGGCTTCTAGGAAATGAAGTTCAAGAACATCTGGAGTGCCAAGGTTCGCCATCACGGGTTTAGGGTCAAGAAGCTTAGGAAGATTCAGACTTGGTACAGGTTGTTGTACTTTCCAAGCTGTTTAATGACATTATTTGTCTTGGTGAACAAATGAGGGTGGAATCCTGCCTGCACTATTTCTTTTACGTACAGTATTTGAAAGTTTAAAGGCACTGGACACATGCTCTTTAATTAAAGGTAAACCTTCATGGAGGGGGCTGGCATATCTCTAAGGAGTTAGGTAAAGGTTGCCTTTGCTCGAAAGCCAGTCATATCCGACTCTAGGGCTCAGTGCTCCTCTCTGTTTACCCCTGCCTGCTGGCTCATATAACAAGATCGTTCCCTGCCCTTTTTAACTGATGAGGTGGGTGGGTAATTTCTTGGATAGTTTTAATGGGGTTTTAATGGGTTTAGCTTTTAATTGCTGTTAGCTGCCCACAGTTGGTGTTGAGTAGGGTGGCAATAGAAATTTGAAAGAAAGAAAGAAAGAAAGATAGATAGATAGATAGATAGATAGGAAGGAAGGAAGGAAGGAGTGAGATGATAGATAGATAGATAGACAGACAGACAGACAGATAGATAGATAGATAGATAGATAGATAGATAGATAGATAGGAAGGAAGGAAGGAAGGAAGGAAGGAAGGAAGGAAGGAAGGAGTGAGATGATAGATAGATAGATAGACAGACAGACAGACAGATAGATAGATAGATAGATAGATAGATAGATAGATAGATAGATAGGAAGGAAGGAAGGAAGGAGATGATAGATAGATAGATAGATAGATAGATAGATAGATAGATAGATAGATAGATAGATAGATAGATAGATAGATAGATAGATAGATAGATAGATAGATAAAGAGCCCATGTCAGCACACCTTCTGGAAATTGAAGCCAAGTTTGCAGACACCTGACCTAGATGTCAGGCTTCTTAATCTGACCCCAGCTTTGTGTGGGAGGCCAAAGCCATCTTGACATGCTCAAGGATACTCTTTTTCTTATTGTTGCTTTTAAAAACCCTAGGCCTGAGCCCTGCCCTTGAAAACTGACCATGAGAGGCTCTATAAAATCTGTTAGGACCAGATTCTGTTTGAAGCCAGGGTTGAATTCTTGGAATAAAGGTAAAAGTCACCCTTGCTCGAACGCCAGTCATATCCGACTCTAGGGTTCAGTGCTCCTCTGTGTTTACAGCCAAAGAGCCAGCGCTGTCTGCATCTGCGGATGTTTCCGTGGTCATGTGGCAGGCATGCCTAGACGCCAAAGTGCACAGAACGCTGTTTACCTTTCCCACTGAAGTGGTCCCTATTTATCTACTTGCAATTTCTTGCTTTCAAACTGCTAGGTTGGCCGGAGCTGGGACAGAGGCGGGGGCTCACTCCATCATGCAGTGCTGGAGTTTTGAACTGCTGACCTTCTGCCTCCCAGTCAGTATCTTAACCACTTGAGCCACAGCAGTCCCTTGAATTCCTGGAGACAAGCTCTTTAACTTCCCCATGGCAGCCCCATCCCAAATTCTCTTTTCCCCTCTAACGTTCTGAAGAAGGTGAGTAATTTAATTTAATTTAATTTAATTTAATTTAATTTAATTTAATTTAATTTAATGTCCTTCCTGTTCTCTAGCACTTGTCCACAGCCAGTGGAGAACTTCAAGCAGATGCTTCCTTCATGCAGACCCTTTGGAACATGAATCCCATCTGTTCGGGCTGTGAAGAAGGTGTGTATTTTGTTCGGCTGTCCTTGGACTTACCCTTCTTATTCCTTGGAAGGAGAGACACTGAAGCTTAAATTCAAATACTTTGGCCACCAAATGAGAAGAGAGGACTCACTTTTTTTTGCTCTTCTTAAAGCAGGAGTTCTCAACCTTTTAAAGCCAGGGGCCGGGTCACGCTCCCATAGACAGCTTCGGGGGCCCTGGACGGCCATTATGGCCTTCCACCACCACGCGGCACTTCCAGGTGCGGTGGAGGTAGTGGTGGGCCACATGAAATGGTGCCACAGGCTGCATCTGGCCCACAGGCTGCAGGTTGAGAATCCTGTCTTAAAGGTTGAAACTGCCTTTCTCGATGCTCCGATATAAGAATGTTAAGTTAATTCTGATATTTTGGGCACCAGGCATTTGCCGATGCTGCACCCACCAACGAAATGCGGTCTCGAAATGGAATGTGTCATGAAAGCTAAAAAAAGATTCCAACCTTGTGGTTCTCAACATGGGGCCCATGTCTCACAGGGGGGCAATTTGATTTTTAATTTTTTAATTGAGTTTTATTAACAACACAAAAACAAATAGACATACATTACAGTACAATGCAATATAAATGAAACATATATAGAAGCAAAAAAAATAGACACATAAAAGAAAAAAGGGTATAACTTTGTCACATTATTATATTGCTCTCATTCTAGCACATATTCAGATCTACTTAAACTACTTTGTCTACATCAACTCTCCCATATATATGGGCAATTTGATTTTTAAGGAGGGCAATTTGAGGATGTTTAGACCCAGTTTAATGGTCTTTTAGGCTTCCTTCATGTGAATAGGAGGTCACTTTTTGAATAATAACAATTACATGTCACGGAGAGGGTGTGTGTCATGATTTTAGAGATGCTTAGGTGGGTCCTGGCCATAAAAAGGTTGGGAACCACTGCTCCAACCCATCGTAGGGCAAAGAACGGCCATTTGTACTGAGAGGAATATGTTGGTTAAATACAAGTCCTCCTTTCGTCTCCATTTAGGATATGTAACCGGCGGCCACGTGATGCGCCTGTTCCACGGCCACATGGACGAATGCCTCACCATCTCTACCACGGACCAGAACGAAGAGCAGCGCAGGTGAGTGTGGCCTCTGCGAAACCAGAGAAGCAGGATCGGAAAGGGAAAAACCCCGCGGAGGTTTGAAGTCGAAAAACAGGGAAACACTGTTGTTCAAACAGTCTTCTTCTTCTTCTTCTTCTTCTTCTTTTTCTTCTTCTTCTTCAGCAGGAAAGGAAAACAGCATTCCGAGCTCTATGGTGTGTAGTCATGATTGCCACTTGACTATGGAATCGTCTGCAGACGCAGACAGCACTGGGTCGTTGGCTAAAAACAGAATTGAGCACCGCACCCTAGAGTCGGATACAACTGGCTTCCAAGCAAGGGTGACCTTTACTTTTACCAGAAAGAGTTCTTCTGATCCTCCTTCTCTCCTATATGTTTCTTTTCTGCAGGGTGGTACACTACGAAGGTGGGGCCGTCTGTTCCCAAGCTCGCTCCCTCTGGCGCCTGGAACCTTTGCGCATAAGGCAAGCTCCATTCATTGTGCTTTCTCTGTCCAGGAAATTCTTTGAGTCTGCCTTGGAACCCCTGCTTTGCTACAACGGAGTATGTAACACATTGAGAACTTTGTACATACCGTAGTTGGCTCTCTCTGCCTGCCACTGTAAAGGGAGAGCGATATGGGGCCTTTCGTCAGGATTTCTATGTGCCCCACATGGGGGCCGATCCAGACTAATGCTTCATTTGGACACTCGTGCCCATGGTCATTTTCCCCAGCATGCTGTGGATATTACTGTAGTGCTGGCTTAAGATGCTGAACTTGATGACTGGAAGGTCGGCAGGTCAGCAGTTTGAGACATGAGTGTTGCACGATGGAGTGGGCCCTTGTCTCTGCCCCTGCTCCTGCCAACCTAGCACTTTGAAAGCAGGAAATTGCAAGTAGATAAATGGTGCCGCTTCGGTGGGAAGGTAACAGTGTTCCATGCACTCTGTCGTCTAGTCATGCCTGCCACATGGCCATGGAAATATCTGCAGGTGCAGATAGCACTGGCTCCTTGCCTGTAAACGGGGATGAGCTGCACACCCTAGAGTCGGAGACGACAGGGCTATAATCATACCTGTCAACCTTCCCGGATTGGCCGGGATTTCCCGATTTTTGGTGCCAATTTGCGCTATTTCCCGCCCCGCGCTGCCGAAACCCCGGAATTTGTCAGTGGGGGCGAGGAGGTACTGCGCAGCCCTTCTGCGCAAGTCGCGTTCTACGCAAGCAGTGTAGCCTTCTACGCATGCGTAGAAGGGTTTTACGCTTGGGTAGCCCATTCTACGCATGCGTAGAAAGCTACACCGCATACGTAGAATGCGACTTGCACAGAACCATTTGCGCAGGTCCCATATTTTCCAGAGCCGCGGTTGACAGGTATGGCTATAATGGCCTGGAAATGGGGCAACATTTACTGCCATGACAACCTACCAGAGACCCCTGTAGAAGGAAGAAAATTTTGGAAAAGACTTTTGGAATTCATTGAAGGGAAACAACACGTTCACCTCAATTCTAACCCTAACTCTAATCCCTGATGGGAATAATCTGCGTTTTCTCTAAATGACGCCTTTCTGTCCAAACAGCTGGAGCGGCAGCCACATGAAGTGGGGCCAGCCCTTCCGTGTCCGGCATGTCACCACCGGGCGCTACCTAGGTTTGACCGAGGAGAAGGGGCTGGTTGTGTTGGATGTTGAGAAAGCCAATACCAAAGCCACTGCCTTCTCCTTCCGGGCCTCAAAGGTGAGAAAATCTTCTCTGTAATAATCTGCTACTTTTCTCGAATTGGCCACATACTACCTGATGATGCAGGTTGTACAAAAGAGCCCTGAATAGCTAGAAACACTTCTTGAAGGTTGATAAGGAGCAGCATGGCTTACCCTGACACATGGATTGAAACATCTGTGTGTCTCCAGGGGGAAGGACATTCCTTCTCTTACAAAGAAAAAAAATGAAATCCCACATGTAGAAAACTAAAGTGTCAAGGGTAAAACTAACGTGAAACCTTCCTCATGACATCTAGTGCCAAAAAAGTTTGGTTTAGTGTACTTAAAGAATGAACTTTCAGAAGAATGGCATCAAAGAAATATTACAAGGAGTCCTAATAATGCTGGTGGAGGTCACTTGAAGTGCCAGAACAATAACCTTGTATCTCTCTGGACACCCGATGGGGTGGTGGTGGTGGTGGTGGCGGTGGTGGAAGATGAGGAAGATGCTGTATTTTGTTTTAGTGTTTATTTTACTGTTGTGAACCGTCTTGAGTTGCCCTTTGGGGAAGAAAGGCAGTATAGAAATAAACCTAATAATAATAATAATGAGGAGGAAGAAGATGGAAGAAGACGGAAGAAGATGAAGATGAAAAAAGGCAGAAGATGATGATGAAGAAGAAGACAAAGAAGATGAAGACAAAGAAAATGAAGATGAAAACAGACAGAAGATGAAGATGAAAGAAGACAGAAGAAGATGATGGAGATAAAGACCAAGAAAATGAAGATGAAAAAAGACAGAAGATGAAGATGAAAGAAGACAGAAGATGATGATGAAGAAGAAGACAAAGAAGATGAAGGCAAAGAAAATGAAGATGAAAACAGACAGAAGATGAAGATGAAAGAAGACAGAAGAAGATGATGGAGATAAAGACCAAGAAAATGAAGATGAAAAAAGACAGAAGATGAAGATGAAAGAAGACAGAAGATGATGAAGAAGAAGAAGACAAAGAAGATGAAGACAAAGAAAATGAAGATGAAAAAAGACAGAAGATGAAGATGAAAATAAAAAAAGACAGAAGAAGATGATGGAGATAAAGACCAAGAAAATGAAGATGAAAAAAGACAGAAGATGAAGATGAAAGAAGACAGAAGATGATGATGAAAAAGAAGACAAAGAAGATGAAGACAAAGAAAATGAAGATGAAAAAAGACAGAAGATGAAGATGAAAGAAGACAGAAGAAGATGATGGAGATAAAGACCAAGAAGATGAAGATGAAAGAAGACAGAAGAAGAAGACAGAGAAGATGAAGACAAAGAAAATGAAGATGAAAAAAGACAGAAGATGAAGATGAAAGAAGACAGAAGAAGATGATGGAGATGAAGACAAAGGAAATTAAGATGAAAAAAGACAGAAGATGAAGAAGATGAAAATAAAAGAAGACAGAAGAAGATGATGGAGATGAAGACCAAGAAGATGAAGATGAAAGAAGACAGAAGAAGAAGACAGAGAAGAAGACAAAGAAAATGAAGATGAAAAAAGACAGAAGATGATGATGACAAAAAAAGATGAAGATGAAAGATAATGATGAAGATGAAAGAAGACAGAAGAAGATAAAGAAGAAGATTATGAAGAAGGAGAAGATGAAAGAAGACAGAAGAAAAGGAAAAGGAAGACAAAAATGACAAAGAAGAAGATGGAGGAGGTGGAGGTGGAGGAACAACACATCACTGTGAAATCTCTAATTCTGAGCTTGCCTCCAACGTTACTCATTGGGTGACCTTGGATAAAGTGACCCCCTCTCTCAGTTTCAGGACCAACTTTGCAGTATAAAGCCAGTATTCATCCACTAAAGATGTAAAGGTTATTGAATGAACATGTGCATAGGAGTCTGAAGTTGTTATGGCCACCAGACTCCTCAACCACCAGCAGCACTCTCTTTGATCTTGAGTCATATTGCAGGTCCTCAGGTTCTCACTGCCTTCTGTCTCTTGCCCTTGTAGGAAAAGCTGGACGTGGCCCCGAAACGAGACGTCGAGGGGATGGGAGCGCCTGAGATCAAGTATGGCGAGTCCATGTGTTTCGTGCAGCACGTCGACAGTGGCCTTTGGGTGACTTACGCGGCCGCTGATGCCAAGGCGCTGCGTCTGGGGCTGATCAAAAGGAGGGTGAGTATATCTGTTTAACTGGACTAAGGGACTGCAGTGGCTTAGTGGTTAAGATGCTGAACTTGAGGACTAGAAGGTCGGCAGGTCAGCAGTTCGATTCCCGAGTACTGAAGGACAGAATGAGCTCCCGTCTTTGTCCCAGCTACTGCCAACCTAGCAGTTTGAAAGCAAGAAATTGCAAGTAGATAAAATAGGGACCACTTTGGTGGGAAAGGTAAACAGCATTCTGTGCATTGCCACATGACCACAGAAACATCTGCAGAAGCAGACAGTGCTGGCTCTTTGGCTGTAAACAGGGATGAACACTGAACCCTAGAGTTGGATATGACTGGCTTTTGAGCAAGGGTGAAGTTTACCTTAGCTGGAATTGCTGTGGAGCCAGGAAGCATGAATATGAATCCTCACTGTGTGGCTGATAGCTTACATACTCCACTGCCTCTATGGCAGTGATGGCCAACCTTGGCACTCCAGATGTTCTTGGATTTCAATTCCCAGAAGCCCTGATCAGCAGGAGCGCTGACGTGGCCTTCTGGGAATTGAGGTCCAAGAACACCTGGAGTGCCAAGGTTGGCCATCTCTGCTCTATGGCCTTGACCAAGTTGTTGCATGTTGTCAGGATGATACTACAAAGAAGGAAGAGAGTAAAAAAAAGCAATTCTGGGTAGCCATAAGTTGGAAATCAACTCTTTTTTTCTCTACAGGCCATTTTGCATCAAGAAGGACACATGGATGATGCGCTCTCTCTGACCCGCTGTCAGCACGAGCAGTCTCAAGCAGCCCGGATGATCTACAGCACATCTGGACTATATAACCAGTTCATCAAGTAAGTCTTGGGCAGATTTTACACCAGGAAAAAAATAATGAGTCACTTGAGAAATGCATATAATATGTTTGGCTTCCCCCTCTCTTGGCCATTGCTGCTTCTTCTGTCATGTCCAGGTCAAACTTTGAACCACCAAAATGAAGCCACCTTCTTGGCTTTGTCATTGGCCAACTTTAAATCCTCATCTATGTATGTTTCCAGTAGTAATCAGCAGACTAGTAGATAAGCTGTATCCTATATCTCTCCACATTCACACAGTAAGTGTTGTTGTCCACCAGCAGCACCTACTTGAACCTCTTGGTCATGTATTTAGGGACTCTGACCTTCAACCTCTTCAGGGTCCTCCAAGTGATGTAGGGGAGGTTGAGTTCCACGGCCGTATTCTCCTTCATTGTCATTCCTCGTCCAGTGAGCTCCTTCTTCCATCTTCTGATTCGGTTATGCTCTCCCGTACCCTCAAGAGCTGCCCATTGCTGATTTGCTGGGATATCATGGAATATCCGCAGATATTCTAACACTACAGGGGAGTAAAGTCATGGTCAACATCTCATAAGGTCCTGCTCTTCTTTCTCCCCCTCTCCCCTCCTTCTCCAGGGGCCTGGACACCCTCAGTGGAAAAGTCAAATCAAGCACCGCCGTTGCTCTTCCCATCGATGGGATGATTCTCAGCCTGCAAGACCTCATCACTTACTTCCAACACCCGGAGGAAGAACTCCAGCATGAAGAGAAACAGACCAAGCTGCGTTCGCTTAAAAATCGGCAAAACCTCTTCCAAGAAGAAGTAAGAAAGGAGGCTACAAAGTTGGGTTTAGTCGTGGCGCTTGCCTGAAATTGCTAGCTAGCGGTTGTTCCCCTTTCCCTCCCGACGTTTCCTGACAAGTCCATTCTCCTCATTTGATCTGTTGTTGCTTTACTTTGCCTGCTGTGGCTCACTGGTTAAGAAGATTGCCTTGTTAGCTGGAAGGCTGGCCAGTCAGCAGTTCGAGACCCGGGTACTGCATGGCGGATTGAGCGCCCGTCTCTGTCCCAGCTCTTGGGGACATGAAAGGAGCCTCATTCGGGCATTCCCTGAGTGGAGTTTCTTCTGCAAAAGTCCTAATAATAAAGTAAAGACCACATGTAGCTCTGGTGGTGCAGTGGTTCAACTGCTGTACTGCAGCCAGAACTGCTGACCCTGTGAGTTATTAATTAATTAATTAATTAATTAATTAATTAATTAATTAATTAATTAATTAATTCAATTCAATTCTGTTCGATCCTGACCAGGACCTCAGGTTGACTTAGCAGCCCATCCATCCGAGGCTGGTAAAATGAGTACCCAGCATGTTGGGGTGGGGTGGTGGGTGGTGGTGGAATGCTAATTACCTAGTGAACTGTCCAATGAGTGCAATAAGCGATATGGGGTGGCATATAAGAGTAATTGCTATTGCTATATCCTTGATAAATATAACAATGTTCTAATTATGGGCTATCTACAATGTCTATTTCTGCCCCCTTGCTCTATCAAGTTCTTCTTTGTGGTCTCTGTGAACCCACATGCATGGATTTACTTTCGCGTACGTGCAATAAACCCATTCATGTGGGTTCACAGGGGACCACGAAGAAGAACCATAATTACAGGTAGACAAACTGTCCTTATAGAGCCCTGATGGGGCAGAGATTAAACTGCTGTCCTGCAGCCAGAACATTGTGAGTTCAATCCTGACGAGGAACCAAGGTTGACTCGCTCCTTTCATCCTTCCAAGGTTGGACACATGAGTACCCAGCATATTGGGGGCAAAATGCTAATTAACTTGTGAACCACCCAGTGAGTGCACTAAGCACTATGGGGTGGTCTATAAGTGTTGCTATAGCTTACGTGCTTTGGGTAGGATATTGAAGTGGCCCCCAGATCATAAATCAGCATTAGAAAGGACATGAGATTATGGTCTATAAATGCTTGCCCACTCCTTCCCTCTCCATGTTTTCTAAAACCCACTTGTATTGTTGCATTTCAAGGTGATGTCCTGTGGACTGTAGGTTGGAGAGGCTAGGATAGTGATGGCCAACCTTGGCACTCCAGGTGTTCTTAGACTTCAATTCCCAGAAGTCCTGACCAGCAGGAGTGCTGACTTGGGCTTCTGGGAATTGAAGTCCAAAAACAGATGGAGTGCCCAAGGTTGGCCATCACTGGGCTAAGACATTTTCTCTCTGCTGTTTTTCCAGGGCATGATTTCCCTCGTTCTCAACTGCATTGACCGTCTCAATGTCTACAGCACGGCCGCCCACTTCGCGGAATACGCCGGCGAAGAAGCAGCAGAGTCCTGGAAGGAAATCGTCAACTTGCTCTATGAGCTGCTTGGTACGCATGCCTGGAGCACGACCCCGGCCCAACAGCAAGCAGAGCCCATTTCCAGTCAACAAGAAAATCCTAATTATGCTTCTAAGTGGGGAGAAAGAGGGGAAGGGGTAGTCCTATAATGAGGGAAACAAAAAGCTCAACAGGGACCTGATTTGACATTCAGATCCAACTTGGATTTGGCAGTGGCTTTCGCCAACTGCAGGGACGGTGGTGGTTTAATGGTTAAGACGCTGAACTTGACGACTGGAAGGTCAGCAATTTGAGACCCGAGTGCTGCGCGATGGAGCGTTTCTGTCCCAGCTCCTGCTAACCTAGCAGTTCGAAAGCAAGAAATTGCAAGTAGATAAAGAGGTGCCACTTTGGTGGGAAGGTAAACAGCGTTCTGTGCACTCTGGTGTCTACCTCCTACAAACATCCTTAGTTCTTCCATCTGGTCCTTTGTACCACTTTTGCAGGGCTGCGCAACCATGAAATAATCCCATGTTTTTGTTCAACTCAGTCAGGTAAAGGTAAAGGGGTAAAGGTGAAGGTTGCTCTTGCTTGAAAGTCAGTCGTATCTGACTCGAAGGTTCAGTGCTCATTTCTGTTTATAGCCAAAGAGCCAGTGCTGTTTGCGTCTGCAGACGTTTCCGTGGCCACGTGGGAGGCATGCCTAGACACCAGAGTGCACGGAATGCTGTTTGCCTTCCCACCGAAGTGGTACCTCTTTATCTATGTCCAATGTCTTGCTTTCAAACTGCTAGGTTGGCAGGAGTTGGGGCAGAGGCGGGAGCTCACTCTGTCCTGCAGCACTCGGGAACCGAACTGCTGACCTGCCAACCTTCCAGTCGTCGAGTTCAGAGTTTTAACCACTTGAGCCATCCCAGTAGAGGTCCATAAATGTTCCACGTTGTAACCTGTGGTTTTTTTCCCCCCCACAGCCTCGCTGATCCGTGGCAACCGTACCAACTGTGCCCTTTTCTCCCACAATCTGGACTGGCTGGTCAGCAAGCTGGACCGGCTGGAGGCCTCCTCTGGTGAGCAGCTTTTGCTTGATGGATTAATCGATTTCATTTAAATGTTAGGTTTATCTTTTGCGTAGCCTCCAGTGGGCTCGAGATGAGATTTGGTGGCCCTTGAACTCTCCACTTATCTTCAGGCACATTTGGCTTTCAAGCAAATTATTAACATGTCTGGTCAGACATCTCGCTATGGTAATGGAGTAGACCGTACAGCCAGCAACTCAACATCAAGTGTTGGGTGGTGGTAAATAACTGACTCCCTAAAGGGGCCAACGGCTATGGGCGGATAAGCCCCTTTAGGTGGGGTGATGGTCCCCCTCAGTGGAGGAAATGCCACTGGAAACCATCACATTGGGCCCAATGGCAAAAGTAGTGGAGGAGGAACCACTTCTGATTCCCAACGGCCATGGAGGCGGAAGAGGCCACGCCAGATGGACTGGCTGTGAAGGCCCACCTTGATAATATCTTCAAGACTGCAGCAGTCCATTGCAGTCCCAGTGTTAAATCCTGCATGCCTCATTTCATATGTGCCACAGGAGATGGCTCCATTATCATAGTGTGTGGATCACTTCATGGCAAGCTGGGATCCACCTTAAACAAATTCACACCAATGGCATTTTCCATGCTTCAGGAGAAAAAAATGCATTCTTGGTTGCAGTCAACGATGAATGTCCAGTGCGGTGTAATGGATAGAGCAGAGGTCCTCAAAATATGGCCCATGGGCCGGATCTGGCTCATGACATCAATTAATCCAGCCCGCACCCTTGCTGCGGCCATGGGTGGCACCATGGGTAACTAACTAACTAACCAACTAACCAACCAATTGGCCGGCCGACTGGCTGACTGGCTGTGATTGTGGCAATTGGAGAACAGAATTAACAAAAAACCCATAAATTCTGGGTGGATTTGGGGTGCCATCTTCCCTTTCTTAACATGCCACTGTACCCGAGAGAATGCTGTAGGCAAACACATACTAATGTACAGGCATACAAGCACCCTGTCTCTTAAAAGTCATCTTGTTCATCAGGCATCTTGGAGGTTTTATACTGTGTCCTCATTGAAAGTCCCGAAGTGTTGAACATCATCCAGGAGAACCACATCAAGTCCATCATCTCTCTTCTGGACAAACATGGCCGCAACCATAAGGTATGGTCGACTGGATTTGTGCCAGTTGCCTTCCTCTTAGCAGATCAACAACAACCGTGTGCCAAGTTAGTGTCCTCTTTACAAGATGTCGAGCAAGGGAGTCGTTTACCTTTACCCTACTACCCTAGGGTTGTCTTTCCCATCCCTTACTACCGGAAACTTTTAATTGGAGATTGAAATGTGCTTCTGCAAATAGACAATACATGGAATTAAATGACTGTACTCATTCCATTCAAATCTCTGCAGGTCTTGGACGTTCTCTGTTCTCTGTGTGTCTGCAACGGTGTGGCTGTCCGCTCCAACCAAAACCTTATTACAGAGAACTTGCTCCCAGGGAGAGACCTGCTTTTGCAGACCAAACTTATTAACTTTGTCACCAGGTTGGTATTCTCTCTGTATTCCATGCCTTACATAAAGTAGACTGGGATCACAGTGGCTCAAGCGGTTAAGATGCTAAACTTGATGACTGGAAGGTCGGCAGGCCAGCAGTTCGAGACCCAAGTGTAGCATGATAGAGTGAGCCGAGCACCTGTCTCTATCCCAGCTCCTGCCAACCTAGCAGTTTGAAAGCAAGAAATTGCAAGTAGATAAAGAGGTACCGCTTCGGTGGGAAAGGTAAACAGCATTCTGTGCACTCTGGTGTCTAGTGGAAGTAGTGTGCCAGTGGAAGTAATGTGCAAAAAAAGAGCATGATACAGTATTAAGGAACCTGTGAAAGAGAGTGTATAAAAATACACTCTTGACTTACACGTGCTCTAAAATGCATACAAACTTTCACACGATTGTTACACGGTGCAAACTAATATGGACATGGGTAGAAACAAATGTAAAGTCTGGGAAATGGGAACCTGAGCAAAACTGGAATTGATATTTATTTATTTATTTATTTATTTATTTATTTATTTATTTATTTATTTATTTATTAGTCACATTTGTATTGCCGCCCACTCGGCAAGCGACTCTGGGCGGCGTACAACAATTACATCATGAACTTGACATTACTTTTCCATTCCCATTTTGCACAGCATGCGCCCCAACATCTTTTTGGGCACTCACGAAGGCTCCACCCAGTACAAGAAGTGGTACTATGAGCTCATTGTGGATTACGTCGAGCCGTTTGTGACTGCGCAGGCCACCCATTTACGGGTTGGCTGGGCCATGGCGGAGGGCTACAACCCCTACCCGGGAGGGGGAGAAGGCTGGGGAGGGAATGGTGTTGGGGACGACCTCTACTCCTTCGGCTTTGACGGCCTACACCTGTGGTCAGGTAAGGAACCTGAATGTCATGGACGGCACGTAGGCATGCGCGAAAGCGATTGCATGGGGCATGAGGCACAGACTGGTTTCTTTGGGTAAGCGTGACTTGTGAAACAGAATGAGCGGCTGGAAAGAAAAACCAATGAATCTCAGTAGACTTCTTATTTCATGTCCAGGTCAGACTCTAAGCTGCCAAAATGAGGCCACTTTCTTGGCTTTGTCATTGGCCAAACCTAAATCCTCATTGGCTCATGTTTTGGGTAGTAATCAGCAGACCAGCAAATGAGCCAATGGATTCTGTATCTCTCCACATTCACACAGCGTTGTTGTTGATGTCTGCCAGTAGCCCCCACTTGAGCATGTTGATCTTACATTTAGGGATTCCAACCTTCAGCCTATTCAGGGTCTTCCAAGTGATGTAAGGGAGGTTTTGTTCCTCAGAGAGTTCCTTGTCCAGTGAGCTCCTTCCTCCACCTTCTAATTTGGTTTTGTTCTTGTGTATCCTCAAGACTTTGTTCTTGCCATAAAGCTCTTCCTGGTTCTGAGTTGGTGGACTTGAGGCTCATCTTCATTTAGAGGATACCGAGAGTCCTCTTGCTTAGTTCTCTCGGTGTCTGCTGCTACTCCTCAACTTATCTTAGGTGGAGCAATACCAACAAGAGGATATGGTGTAGGTTTGAGTCATCTTGTCACTATGTGCATTGTTTCATAACAGCAATGTCAGGGGCTAATGAACTTGAGAGCATTGAAATGCCACTTTTTGTTGTTGTTTCTTTGCATTTCTGGACCTTCTAGAAGTCCCCATCCATCATGGTGTTCTCTTCCCATACCTAGCAGAATGAATTGCCAAAAGGGAAGACATTGTGGGGAACACTTATTTGTTTATCGGGATTTATTGTGCTTTTCATGTTTATCTGATATTTTGTGATATTCTGTGACACTTTGTGGCACTTTGTTAGCCGCCCTGAGTCGCATTGCCGAGTGGAAACAAACAAATAAATAAACACTTAAATGTAAGATAAACAATGCACCAATGTTTGATTAGCATGATTCCTATACATGGCTGGTATCTGCTTTTCCTGGTTTGTAACATGTTCACTGGAGTTCTCTAGTTTGCATTAAGAAGAAGCATCAAATCGCATGCTCTGATTTTGTTTAATCTCTTGCCTCGTCTATCCTTGACCTAGGCCGTGTGGCTCGGGCGGTCAAATCGCCGGGGCAGCATGTCCTGGGAGGGGATGATGTTGTGAGCTGTTGCCTCGACCTGAGCGTCCCCAGCATCTCTTTCCGCATCAACGGCTTCCCCGTCCAAGGCATGTTTGAGAACTTCAACCTGGACGGACTCTTTTTCCCTGTGGTCAGCTTTTCTGCTGGGGTCAAGTAAGTTCAAGCCAACCCACATAAAAAGATACAGCCATACAGGCTTACAAGAGAGTAAGTCCCACAGAAACCGGCGTCATAGTCTTTGAGTGGATAACCATTGGGTTGTACTGCTAGGGCACACAACGTTGTTGTTTGGTTGTCTACTTGGTCACCCAACATGTCAGGCTATTAAACTTCAAGGAAGTTTAGCACACTTGTGCCCTACTGTAGCTTTTATGGTTTGTTTCAATTTATCTTCTCATTTTCTAAAAACCAGTCGTTTGGTTATTGCTCAAACTTTCTTTGATCTTTTTTTTAAAGAATTAAAACATGGAATACAGTCAGTGCTTAAATGAGTCAACACGGCAATACAGTTGCACCTGATTTTCTAATGAAACGTTTCAAATTTGTGCTGAGAATTCAAAACACTTCGGCTCTTTCAGCACAGTCACAGGGAGCAATGGACAGTGGGAATAATCTTTAAATACTAATTAAATTGGCATTTAACTAGTTGATTTGATTTTGATTCATGATTGTTTAGTTAGCCACCAAGAGTGGGAAAATCTTCTAGATGGGCGGGGTATAAATATAATAACTAAATAAATTATATATATATGTGTTTTGTAATGGTAAAACATATTCATTAATATTTCAACCAAGAAGCTTCAAAACAGCTTACAATTTCGGAATCTGGTTACTTTTCATTGCACAGAAATCAGCAGCAAACTTTCTCTTTCATCCCTTACCAGGGTTCGATTCCTCCTAGGAGGACGTCATGGAGATTTTAAGTTCATGCCTCCACCAGGCTATGCTCCATGCTATGAAGCCCTCCTGCCGCGGGACAAGATGCGTGTAGAGCCCATCAAAGAGTATAAGCATGACTTCAATGACTTCCGGAATCTTCTAGGCCCTACACAGTCTCTGTCCCACACGGCCTTCACTCCATGCCCTGTAGACACCATCCAGGTAAGAGGCTCCGTGTCCTTCCTTGTGGTCCTACCAGATTTCCTAAGATCATTTGATGGAGACTTGTGAGAGGGCCTGTTGATACTGTCCATGGGGTTGTTACTGTTCATGGGGGCAAAAGTCCTCATAGCTAAAGCAATGGTCTTCCCAGTAGCTACGAGAGCTGGACCATAAGGAAAACTGAGCAGAGAAGAAGAGACGCTTTCGAACTGCGGCGCTGGAGAAGACTCTTGTGAGTCCCCTGGACTGCAAGGAAATCAAATCTGTCCATCCTGAAGGACATCAACCCCGATGGCTCCTTGGAAGGACAGATACTGAGGCTGAAGCTCAAGTACTTTGGTCACCAAATGAGAAGAGAGGACTCACTGGAGAAGGCCCTGATGCTGGGAAAGATCAATGGCAAAAGGAGAAAGAGGGCAGCAGAGGATGAGGTGGCTAGACAGCATCGTTGATGCAGTGGGCATAAATTTAGGCAGACTCCGAAGGATGGCGGATCACAGAAGAACCAGGCATGCTTTGGTCCATGGTGTCACGAAGGGTCAGACTCAACCATGCGACTGAACAAGAGAGAGGGCCTTCTTATTGATTCTTCACGGGCCCTGCAACTCTCTCCTATGGGATGCTAGGAACACTTCTGTCTCTGTTGTTCTTCCATACGTTGGCCAAAAATAATGATTTTCAGCCATGCCTTTGAGATTTAAAACCAGGTCTGCTGGTATTTTAGAGTTTTAGAATTTTTAGAGTTTTAGAGCTTTTTAGGGGTTAAATGTGTATATGTGGGATGGGAGTATGTTGATAATTTTGTATAGTTGTATTTTGTTTAGGTTTTATTGGGTTGAAAAGTGTCGCTCCCCCCCCCCCCCATCTCGAAAGCAAGAAATTGCAAGTAGATAAATAGGAACCACTTTGGTGGGAAGGTAACAGCGTTCCGTGCGCTCCGGTGTCTAGTCATGCCTGCCACATGACCACGGAAGCGTCTGCAGAAGCAGACAGCACTGGCTCTTCGGCTTAGAAACAGAGATGAGCACTGCACCCTAGAGTCGGATACGACTGGCTTTCGAGCAAGGGAAACCTTTACCTTTACTATCTTATCTTATTCAACTTCCTCCCTCTTTTTTTCACTGGGAAAATTGTGAGCAGTTAATGGTGCAGCCAACAATGTTTCTAAGGAGCTGTGGTGGCTCAGTGGTTAAGAAGCTCACCTTGTTAGCTGGAATGCTGGCAAGTCAGCAGTTCAAGACCTGGGTACTACATGATGGATTGAGTGCCCGTCTCTGTCCCAGCTCTTGGGAACATGAAAGGAGCCTCATTTTTGGCATTCCCTGAGTAGAGTTTCTTCCACAAAAATCCTTTCAACCCAGAATTATTTCTGACACGAAATCATTATTATAGTCTTTATTTTGGGTCATGCCTTCAATACCTCAGCTTGTGTTTCTCTGTCTCCCTTCTTCACAGATCGTATTGCCTCCACATCTTGAGCGAATCCGGGAGAAACTGGCAGAGAATATCCACGAACTTTGGGCCTTGATTCGCATTGAGCAAGGGTGGACCTATGGTCCTGTAAGTGTTTGTTGCCCAGGGATGTGAAGTTTAAGCATCTGAGTCCTGCCTCTTCTGATATGAGCTAAGAGAGTGTTTCTCAACCTTGGGCCCCATGTGTCTTGGACATCAATTACCAGAAGCCCCATGTTAGCACACCTGCTGATCAGGACTTCTGGGAATTGGGGTCTATAAATATCTGGGGGCCCAAGGTTGAGAGCCTGTTATCTAAGACATTATACATCTTCTTCCTGAGTGTTTTCTCACCACCCGCAGCCACTGCTCTTCCTCTTCTGCCATATCTGAATCCGAATATTGGCTTTCCTCATGGCGATCAGCCATGAAGACTGTTCTGCCTTCCATTTGCCTTCCGCATCACAGCGTGACACCCATAGTACCACTGATCCAGTTCCACAATCCACTTTCTGGTCCTGAACCCTTTTGGCACACAAAGTCCTCCTCAGTCCCAGGCATGTATGGATGAATTTGCTGCCTTCCATCAAGATAGATTCAAGTGGGATTTAATCCATTTGGGGACCATCCCTCTTCCCTGTGGACTTCACTACCCAAGGCTGTTAGTCCTCAGGGTGGTCAGATTAGTTAACTGCTGGCAGTAGGGTCTACTCTATGACAATAGCAGGATAACCTGGCCAGACACTGCCCTATGTGTACAAATCTTTCCCTGTTGAGTATGAGTTGGACATTGACGCTAGATAAGCATATTGTGCCTCTATACCTTTTTAGATCCGCGATGACAACAAACGCCTGCACCCATGTTTGTTAGATTTCCACAGCCTTCCTGAGCCGGAGCGCAACTACAACCTGCAGATGTCGGGAGAGACACTCAAGTGAGTTGACTGTGAAGAAGGTTTCTCCCACGTTCACATTGAATATATTCCTCATCAAAGCACCAGGGATGGGCATGAGGAATGTGACTCCACTAACAGACATTGCTCAACTTTCCTTTGACCTCTCGTAGGACTTTGCTTGCTTTGGGCTGCCATGTGGGAATGGCTGATGAGAAGGCTGAAGAGAACCTCAAGAAAACGAAGCTTCCCAAAACGTAAGTGATCTCTTTGTAGTCTGTGAGTAGGGAGTTCGTGTGGCTAGAACTCTTGTCCAAGCTCTGAACTGACCCTCTGTGGAAGGCCTTGAAAAACAGCTGGGGCATTTGAGTTGTCCACCCAAACTGGTTCTGAAGACCTCCTTTGGTTTCCTCCTTGGCAGATACATGATGTCCAATGGCTATAAGCCAGCACCTCTGGATCTCAACCACATCAAGCTAACCCCAGCCCAAAACACCTTGGTGGACAAACTGGCAGAGAACGGCCACAACGTCTGGGCACGAGATCGTGTCCAGCAGGGCTGGACTTACAGTGCTGTGCAGGTGTGGAAAAATCTATAGGGTTTACACTTGAGCAGAGAATGAGAGTTTGTGGGGCTTCTTGGCATTAAAGGGACTGCAGTGGCTCAAGTAGTTAAGATGCTGAACTTGACGACTGGAAGGTCGGCAGGTCAGCAGTTTGAGACCCAAGTACCGTACAATGCTGGCTCTGTGGCTGTAAACAGAGAAGAGCACTGAACCCTAGAGTCAGATATGACTGGCTTTCAAGCAAGGGTGACCTTTACCTTTACCTTTACTTGGCATGAAAAGTAGGATGGCAGGAATCATGTTTCTCTCCATTATTCTCCAACCATTTTAGGACATCAAGAACAAACGCAATCCTCGCCTGGTTCCCTATAGCCTGCTAGATGAACGGACCAAGAAAACCAACCGGGACAGCTTGCGTGAGGCCGTGCGGACACTCATTGGTTACGGTTACAACATTGAGCCACCAGATCAGGACGCCAGTAAGTGTCCTTGTTTTCAGGAGTCACTGTTAAACCCATTTCTTTGAGAGAGGTGATATGGGTGGGACTCCAGTGGCTTAGTGGTTAAGACCCTGAACTTGATGACCAGAAGGTTGGCAGGTCAGCAGTTCAAGACCTGAGTGCTGCATGCTGGAGTGAGTCTCTGTCCCAGCTCCTGCCAACCTAGCAGTTCGAAAGCAAGACATTGCAAATAGATAAATTGGTAGCACTTCGGTGGGGAGGTAAACAGCGATCCATGCACTCCGGTGTCTAGTCATGGCTGCCACATGTCCACGGAAATGTCTGGAGACGCAGACAGTGCTGGCTCTTTGGCTATAAGTGGAGATGAGCACTGAACCCTAGAGTCGGATATGACCAGCTTTCAAGCACGGGTGGCCTTGACCTTTACTATAAGTAGACAGTACTGCCTTTCCACCAACACTTCTCTTTTGGGCTTCCTCAGCTGGTCAAGACATGAGCAAAACCCGGTCTGAAAAAGTCCGCATCTTCCGGGCTGAGCAGTTCTACGCAGTCAAGTCAGGCAAATGGTACTTTGAGTTCGAGGCCGTGACCACCGGCGAGATGCGCGTGGGTTGGTCGCGGCCCAATGTCCGGCCAGATGTGGAGCTGGGAGCAGATGAACTTTCCTATGTTTTCAATGGACATCGGGTGAGTCAGAGAGGATGGTCTGTTCCCCCTCACTCCCTTGGGACCTGCCTGTTAGGTCCACGTTTACGATAGCCGTAAAGGCATCTGTGGCTGTCATAAACATACGACTGTCACAAATGTGGACATGGCTGTTTCCGCTGCTTGCAGCAGCAGCGGCGGTGGGAGCGAGGGCAGTGGGCCACAAGAAATGGCACAGCAGCCCAAATGTGGCCCATGAGCCGTTGGTTGGGAATCCCTGATTTATAGTATCCTCTCCATCTTGTTACTCTATTTTCCATGGATCCTTTTCTGTCCCCGACCCTTTAGGGCCAACGTTGGCACATAGGCAGTGAGCCTTTTGGACGGCAGTGGCAACCGGGAGATGTGGTAGGCTGCATGATAGACTTCACAGAGAACAACATCATGTTCACTCTCAATGGGGAGATGCTGATCAGTGATTCAGGATCCGAGGTGGCCTTCAAAGACATCGAAGTGGGGGAAGGTAAGCATCAAGTGGCTACGTTGGCTTCTTCCATCGTTGGGCACATGTGGATGAGGGTTGGGCTGGAGACACCAAAAGTGGGAACACTAAATTTGTTGTTTATTAGCTGTGTGTGTACTTTATAATTGTGTTACAAGTCAGCTTGGGTTCAAGTATTGGGAGAACGACAGTCTCTAAAATAAAATAAAATACCTGTTGAGTTGCAACAGGTTCCATCTTTTTCTATATTTAAAAAACAATTAAAATCCTTTCTCTTTAAAGAGGTTTTTCTCTTTTTAAAAAAAGATATCTTACCAATTGTTGAACAATAGGGTGAACTAACTTATACTTTATTGTCGCCAATATGTGTTGTCTTTGGGGCCATTGTTATTGTTTTTGCCCATAATTTATTCTGTTTGGTTTATTGTTTATGTTTAATTTTATACAGTTACTTGTGACAATCTTTTAAACTATTGTATGCCATCCAGAGTAGGAGCATATCCCAGATGGGTGGGGTAGAAATGTAATAAATAAAATAAAATAAGTCAAAGAGTGGAAGGAAATGAAGAGATTCACTTTCCTTTGGCTCTACCCTTTGCTTGCAGGCTTCATCCCCGTCTGCAGTCTGGGTTTGTCACAGGTTGGACGCCTCAACTTGGGCCAAGATGTCAGCAGCCTTCGCTATTTTACCATCTGTGGCTTGCAGGAAGGCTTTGAGCCCTTTGCCATCAACATGAAGCGGGACATCACGATGTGGTTCAGCAAGAGCCTTCCGCAGTTCTCCCCGGTGGCCACGGAGCATCCGCATTACGAGGTGAGCCCAAGAGACAAAGATACGAGAAAAGACAAGCCAAAGAAGTGACATCTATTTTCCTACTTTCTCCTCCTCCTCCTCCTCCATATCCGAATCCGAATATTGGTGATCATCATGACAATCAGCCATGAAGACTGTCCTGAGAATATAATGCCGTGGGCCTTCATCTGCCTTCTGCATCGTAGCATGACCCCCCCAGACAACTGAACCAGTTCCACACCTGCTGATCAGGACTTCTGGGAATTGGGGTCCATAAATATCTGGGGCCCCAAGGTTGAGAGCCTGTTATCTAGGACATTATACATCTTCTTCCTGAGTGTTTTCTCACCATCCGTGGCCACTGCTCTTCTTCTTCTTCTTCTGCCATATCTGAATTGGAATATTGGCTCTCCTCATGGCGCTCAGCCACGAAGACTGTCCTGAGAATATAATGCAGTGGCCTTCCACATTGCAGAGTGACACCCATAGTACTACTAATCCAGTTCCACAAGCCACTTTCTGGTCCTGAACCCTTTTGGCATGCAAAGTCCTCTTGGGCCCCAGGCCAGGATTGATGAGGTTGTTGCCCTCCATCAAGATGGATTCAAGTGGGATTTCATCCACTTGGGGACCATCACCCTTCCCTGTGGACTTTGGCACCCAAGGTTGTTAGTCCTCAGGTTTGTCAGGTTAGTGAACCGCTACCTGACACTCGGTGTTGAGTCATTGGCAGTAGGGTCTACTCTATTACCATAGCAGCATAACCTAGCCAGATTGGCCTACTTTATTAGGAGTCTAAAATAGCACTGTCGAGAAAGGATTCAAACTCCCTGTCTTCCGAGAAAGCATTTCTTCTTTCGTGTCCAGATCAAACTTTAAACTGCCAAAATGAAGCTACCTTCTTGGATTTGTCATTGGCCAAACATCCTCTTAGATGTTGGCCAAACTTAGATGTTTCCAGTAGTAACCGGCAGACTAGCAAATGAGCCAATGGATTCTGCACCTCTCCTCATTCACACAGTGTGGGGTTGTGTCCATCAGCAGCCCCGACTTAAGCACATTGGTTTTCCATTTGGCCTCCTTGAAGATTGTGCGTACATTTTACATTTCTGAACCACAATCGAGCATACCCCAGGCAACAGCAACTTTGTTGTGCCAGCTAATCTTTCTCACACCAGTCAAATGAAAGGAATTAAAAGCATTTCTAATATAACTGCATGTCCCTCAGGAAAGTCTATTAATTGAGAAACACAAGAATATATTTGGGGAAAACTAGAAATAAAAGAGCCAAGCATTTCTAGCTCTGGGCTTCCTTCCTTCTCTTCTAGGTGTCACGGATTGACGGCACCGTTGACAATCCGCCGTGCCTAAAGTTGACGCACAAGACATTTGGCTCACAAAATGCCGTTGTGGAACTTCTCTTCCTGCGCCTCAGCATGCCAGTGGAGTTCTATGAGAAATTCAAGTTCCCGGCTGGCACCACCTCGCTCACCCTTGGCTTCACCGTCCCTGAAGACGAGGTCAAAGACGTTGACCTTGACTCGGAGTTTGAGCAGCTGAAAAAAACCGCCAGCCGCAAGGAGGCGGAAGAAGCCGAGAAAGAGAAGCAAGGACCCGGCCCTCCTGCCACCCCTAAGGAGGCTCCTAAAGAGCCCCCCAAGACAGAAAATGAGAAGGATGCCTCCACGGAGAAAAGCAAGGCCAAACGAGGGTGAGAACCATAGAAGATAAGGATGTAGAGCAGGGCTTCCCAACTTTTTGAAGCCAGGGGCCGGGTCACGCTCTCTCAGTCAGCTTTGAGGGCCGGATGACCATTTTGCTCTGCCTGCATGATGGGCATTGTCATTTTGTCCCATCAGATTCAAAGGGGTGACCATTTTGTTTCACGAATGCCCTTGGAGGGGTGGGGGGGGCACATGAAACAGCACCGTGGGCTGGATCCGGCCCAGGGGCTTTAGGTTGCGAGCCTCTGATGTTGAGAGATGCTTTATGGCTGTTGTCTAGAAAGATTTGCAGACCCATGTGATTCTTTTTCTTTCATGTCCAGGTTAGAATTTAAACTGCCAAAAGGAAGCCATCATCTTGGCTTTGCCAGTGGGCAAAATTAAATCCTCATTAATTCATGTTTCTGGTATTAAACAGCAAATCAGTAAATGATCTTAATTCTGTACCTCTCCACGTTCACACAGTGTGTTGTTGTCTGCCAGCAGCCCCCACTTGACCCTGTTGGACTACAACCCTCAGCCTATTCAGGTCCCTCCAAGTGACATAGAAGAGGTCGGTTTCTTCAACCACCTCCTCCTTTAATGTTGTTCCTTGTCCCGTGAGCAACTTCCTCCATTTTCTAATTTGGTTTTGCTCTTGCGTACCCTCAAGAATGTTTGTTCTTGCCATAAAGCTGTTCCTGGATCTGAGCCGGTGGACTTGAGGCTCATCTCCATTCAGAGGATGTAGAGGGTCCTTCTCTTGCTTATTTCTCTCAGCATCTGCTGCTACATCTCTCCTTATCTTAGATCAGTGGTGGCGAACCTTTTAGAGACTGCGTGCCCAAACTGCAACCCAAAACTCACTTATTTAATGCAAAGTGCCAACACAGCAACAGGGAGGGAGGAAACTCTCCCATTAGGTTGCTGTGCAGAAGGGCAGGGTTGACTCTGTGCTGAGGGAGGGAGGAAGCACTCCCGTTGGGCTGCTGAGCAGAGGGGTGGGGCAAACTCTGTGCTGGGGTAGCCACAAGGGTGCCCACAGAGAGGGCTCCGAGTGCCACCTCTGTAACTTGTGCCACAGGTTCCCCACCACTGTCTTAGATAGATCGATACCAAGAATAGGATTTTTTTTCTCAACTGCTGTAGGTTTGAAGCACATTGCTTCATTAACAGCAATGTCAACTTGTTTCGCATAAGTGGATGCGCTCCATACTGGGGTATCATACTCTACTGTAGAGACGCTCAGGGCCACAACTGATGTATGCAGTGTGGATAATTAAGATCCCCATGTATAGTTTGTGAGTTTCCTGATGATATTGTTCCTTGTAGTAACTTTAGCTTTGGTATCCAGCCAGTGCCGCTTAAAAGAGAGAGTCCTGTCAAATGTCATGCCAAGGAATTTCGGTGCAGAACAATGCTGTAATCAATTCGCTTGCCATGTAACATCCAACAGCTTTAGCAGTGAAAGAGACGTAATTATTTTGGGTGGACCATCAGTTGTACTTTTCTGATCACCTTCCTATTCCCAACGTTTTCTAGCTTCCTGTTCAAAGCCAAGAAGGCCACCACCTTTATCACGAATGCCCCTGTGGTCCCGACGGTACACCGGCTGGAAGAGGAAGTGGTTCCAGATGACCGAGACGACCCAGATATCATCATGAACACCACAACGGTAAAATAAGAGCCTTGATTGTTTGGAGGACTTGGGTTTAAGAATCTTTTTGCCACAACAAAACCACATAGCAATCACACTTCTAAACTGTCCCATACCGCTTAGTGCACTCTCAGGGTGGTTCACAAGTTAATTAGCATTTTGTCCCCAACATGCTCATTTTAACATCAGAGCCTGCACTCTTTTACCATAATTTCAACTGACGGATATGAAATGTTTTGGATTTAAGACTTTTCCCTGCCTTCTTTCTCTTTCTTAAATTTACTCAAGAGGAGGTTAGAGGCAGTTGTTTCCTAGTCAAAACTTAACTCCACTTGTTATTTACATCCAGACAAGGAACTGTAGCTAGTGTAAACTATGATCTATTGGAACAAGCTAGGATTAGAAACTTTAGTTTAATTATGGTTTGTTTCAGTAAGCCATGAACCTAGGGGTGAATCTGGCCCTCTGATGTTTTCCAGATTGCCATAGCTATGTCTCCACAATGCCATCATTTGGTGGTCTCCCTGGCTTGATACGGGTTTATTTTAAAAGTCTAGGTCTCCTAAGGCTTAATTGTTAGGACATTATTCTAAAACATGTTGGTCCCCTTGGTCTTAATGTTTTCCCCTTGGTTCTGCTATGCATTGATATTTGGCCCCTGATAACACCTTTGCATTTGCATCCAGTCCACAAGCACATAGAGGCCCCTCAGTTTAGCATAAACCCTGATTTAAATTAACCTCAGTTTGTATTTATTTGATATAACCAGAAACCATAGTTAGTTTACATTTAGAAGTAGACGAAGGATAGGGCTTGCATCCTACTCCATCTTTTCTTCTCTCCCTCCCAGTACTACTACTCAGTTCGGATCTTTGCGGGACAGGAACCCACCTGTGTTTGGGTAGGCTGGGTCACACCTGACTACCACCAGCATGACATGAACTTTGACCTCAGCAAGGTGCGCACCGTCACAGTCACCATGGGCGACGACAAGGGCAACATCCATGACAGGTAAGACTGAGCCAAATCTGCCATACCTTGAAGATCTCTTGGAGGTGTTTGACACCTACTTCACTGGAAGCAGGGAAGAATTGAAAGGAGGTTTGGACTTCTAGAGCTGTGATGGTGAACCTTGGCACTCCAGATGTTCTTGGACTTCAATTCCCAGAAGCTCAAGCCCCCGTGAACCCACACGAATGGGTTTACTGCGATTCATCCAGCCCACCCCGCCCTTGTCGCTCCAGGAAGCGGAAGTAAAACACGCCCGTACAGGGCTTGTGCTTCTGGGAATTAAAATCCAAGAACATCTGGAGTGCCAAAGTTCGACATCACGGTTCTAGGGAACCAGCTGGGATGTAGACCTAAAACAATCCCAAGACAATAGAACTACAGTTCTCACCTTGTCTGACCATTACCTATCCTGACGAGAGCAACAGAAGGCTGAGAGAACCTTAGAAAAGACTTGGTGGGCAGAAGAGTTCAACAAGTTCTCTCTTCTTTTGGCAGCATCAAGCGAAGCAACTGTTACATGGTCTGGGGAGGAGATTTTGTCAGCAATACTCAGCAGACCCGGGTCAGCACCGTGGACCTCGTGATTGGTTGCCTTATTGATCTGGCCACCGGACTCATGACCTTCACGGCCAACGGAAAAGAGGTCAACACCTTCTTCCAGGTGAGTTGGATTCCTTCATGATGGACGGGTCAAATGCATTTTCCCAAAATGAGGTCCTTAATTACTTTGACCAGGGATGGCCAACCTTGGCACTCCAGGTGTTCTTGGACTTCATTTCCCAGAAGCCCCAGCCAACACACCTGCTGATCAGGGCTCCTGGGAACTGAAGTTCAGGAAGATCTGGAGTGCCAAGGTTGGCCATCACTGACTTAGCATGTCAAACATAAAGGGAACTCCAATGGTTTTGGTCGTGGGCACATACTTTCTGCCATGAAAGTTCTTCGCCATTAGGAGGGGCCCAACTTATTACCACCTTAGGGACCCTGGTTTTCTCCCTACGGAATACATGGCCTGCCATTTGGGGTCTTCTTCATGTAGCAATGTTATATAATTTGCACAACCCACTCCTTTGAAGCATATTCTTATTGTTCATACGGTCACAATATCGAAGCTTTGGGATTTGGCAGAGGCTCCTCTGTTGGAAGATGTCAAGTCATTAATAATGATAATTGTGTGCAATTGAATCAATTCTGACTTAGAGCAACCCATTCCAAGAGTTTCAGAAGAGCTTTCCCTTTTTCTAGGGGTTTCCATGGGTCTGTGCAGCTCGCCCAAGGCTACACAAGCTGGTTCTTCTCTTAGAAGGCTCACTCGGGAATTGAACTCCACACCTCTGGCTCTGCCGAACTATCCAGTCACCAGAACTGGTTATTAATCAGTCAAAATTAAGGCTATTGAACTTAACTGCTGAAATTAAGGCAGTGGCTTAGTGGTTAAGATGCTGAACTGGATGACTGGAAGACCAAAGGGTCAGCAGTTTGAGACCCGAGTGCTGCACGGCAGAGTGAGCTCCCGTTGTCTGTCCCAGCTCCTGCCAACCTAGCAGTTTGAAAGCAAGTAATTACAAGAGATAAATAGGTTACCACTTCAGTAGGAAAGGTAACAATGTTCCATGCACTTCGGTGTTTAGTCAAGCCTGCCACATGTCCACAGAAACGTCTGCAAACACAGACAGCGCTGGCTGTTTGGCTATAAACAGAGATGAGCACTGAACCCTAGAGTCGGATACAACTGACTTTCAAGCAAGGGTGACCTTTACCTTGCACATTACACAGTGTTAGTTGGTAGGACATGCTTCAACAATGTGTGGAAATGCCCTTAAAATGTAATCTAAAAGTTTCGTTCTCCATTTATATTACTGTATTTTCTTATATATTTGTCCCTCTCCAGGTAGAGCCCAACACCAAGCTGTTTCCGGCTGTTTTTGCTCTCCCAACAAACCAGAACGTAATCCAGTTTGAACTGGGCAAGCTGAAGGTAAGGCCTATCCCAGTGATGGCGAACCTTGGCACTCCAGCTGTTCTTGGACTTCAATTCCCAGAAACTCAAGTCTCTGAATCCACATGAAAGGGTTTACTGTGCAGCACAGTAAACCCATTCGTATGGATTCACAGAGACTTGAGCTTCTGGGAATTGAAGTCCAAGAACAGCTGGAATGCCAAGGTTCACCATCATGGGCTTGTCCCACTAGCAGAGAGAAGGGAAACCTTGACATTATGACCCTGAGAACCACCCTGTTCATTCTGCTCTCTTTATTTGGCAGAACATCATGCCGATCTCGGCTGCCATGTTCCGCAGTGAGCGAAAAAATCCGGAACCCCAGTCACCACCCCGCCTGGTCATCCAGATGCTCGCGCCCATGACCTGGAGCCGGATGCCCAACGAATTTTTGCGGGTAGATGTGGCTCGCTTCAGTGACCGCCATGGTTGGATGGTTGAATGCGCTGATCCCAATATTATGATGGCCCTCCACATCCCAGAAGAAAGCCGGTGAGTCTCCCAACCGAAGAGATGGTGTTAAATGTTCTTCTTCTTTCATGTCCGGGTCCAACTGTAATCTGCCAAAATGAAACCACCATCTTGGCTTTGCCATTGACCAAAAGTAAGTCCTCGTTGATACAGGTTGTTGGTAGTAACTGACATGCCAACAAAAGTGCAAAATGGATTCTGTATCTCTCCATGTTCACACCGCGCATTGTTGTCCACCAGCATCCCCACTTGAGTCTGTTGGTCTTACATGTAGGCACTCCAACTTTCAGCCTACTCAGGGTCCTCCAAGTGACGTAAAGGAGGTTGAGGGCCTGGTCTTCCTTTAATGTTATTCCTTGCCCAATGGGTTTCTTCCTCCATCTTCTATTTGGGTTTTGCTCTTGCCTACTCTCAAGAATGTTTGTTCTTGCCATAAAGCTCTTCCTAGATCTGAGCTGGTGGACTTGAGGCTCGTCTCCATTCAGAGGATGTCGAGGGTCCTTCTCTTGCTTATTTCTCTCAGCATCCGCTGCTACTTCTCTCCTTATCTCAGGTGGAACGATACCAACAGTATTTTCTCAACTGCTGTAGGTTTGAGGCTGATTGGAGATTCTCCCTACTTGGTGTAGAAAAGGGAATGATAGTGAGAAATGCCTTTCTGTCTTTGGAGTGATTACAAGAATAGGGAGTTGGGGAAGTTGGGGAAGTTTTCTGGCGATCTACCTATAAATTTTAGCCTACCTCTCCCACATCTAGTAGAGAGCATACTGCATAGGCTTTTTTGGAATACAGTAAAAACCCAACTTACATATGCCTTGAGTTGCATAAAATTCAACTTACATAATGATTTTTGCACTAAAACCATGTCCCAATTTACATAAATGTCCAGATTTACATAACACAATTTCCTATGGGTTTGCTTCGAGTTATATAAACAAATCCATTTTTCCTATGGGGTTGCTTCGATTTACATAAATATTATTTTCCTATGGGTTTGCTTTGACAAGTAAAAAAAAAATCATTTTTCCTATGGAGTTGCTTCGAGTTAAGTAAAAATTCATTTTTCCTATGGGTTTGCTTCGAGTTAAGTAAAAAAACGATTTATATAAAAGCTTACGGAATAGACTTTTTACGTAAGTAGGGGTTTTACTGTAGTAGCCGTGTTAGTCTGCAGCTCTGGCATATCAGAAAACAACAACAACAACAACACATTGCAGCACTTTAAAGACTAACTGCTATATTTTAATGTGAGCTTCCGTGGATCAAGTCTACTTCTTCAGACAAAGGAGTAAAACTTCCAGGCATGGTTTATACACACCAGATGCAGGGGTCAAGATATCATGAGGCAAATGGATCACAAAGCAATGAGGTAAAGAGTTATCAAGCAGAATGACAGATAAGCATGCATATCAATACAGTTTACTACAGCTATCAGTAACAAATGATTGCTCAGATTAGTTTTAAATGTCCCCTTTCCAATCTTAAAAGTGTGAAGTTGCCAAGCAGAGCATATGCTAATGTTTAACCTCTTACTGGTTTAACCTCTTACTTGTGTGGGCACATCCTGTTGTGCTCATGTTGTAAAAGAGAATTTGCAGAAAAGTTAGTGAAGGTGGTATAATAATATAGTATACTAGCCCATTACCCAGCCTTGCTCGGGTTTTGACTGTGGTGCGCATGCGCAGTACTTCTGTGCATGCACAGTACTGCTGGTTCATTGCGTTTTCTCCTTTGGTGGGGGAGTCCCCTTTGCATCCCGATTTGGGGGGCATAAACCCCCGGATGGGTTTTGTGACCCTCACAGTGCTGATCTTGCAAGGCCAAAGTATGTATGTGCCAACTTTCAGTGCAATTGGTCCAGGGGTGTGGGTTCCTTTCGAGCACATACAAACCCACACCTCTGTTTTATAGATATAGATAAAATGTCTAGCAGCATATAGCAATCTGTGTATCAAATTTGATAATGCATAGGCTTTGTAGTCCTAATGTTATGATCCTTTACACTATCTTCTTACAGGTGTATCGATATCTTGGAACTGTCAGAGCGCTTGGACCTGTTGAAATTCCACTCACACACCCTGAAGCTCTACTGTGCCGTCTGCGCCTTGGGCAACAACCGGGTGGCACATGCCCTATGCAGCCACGTGGATGAGTCCCAGCTGCTGTACACCATCGAGAGCAACCACCTGCCAGGTCTGCTACGTAGCGGCTACTATGACCTTCTCATCGGCATGCACCTGGAGTCGGCCAAGCGCTCCCGGCTCATGATGAACACCGAGTTCATCGTCCCCATGACAGACGAGACCAAGAAAATCACCCTTTTCCCAGATGGTACCAAAAAGCCAGGTCTGCCAGGTGTGGGCATGAGCACCTGTTTGCGACCTCCGCTGCACTTTTCAGACACCTGCTTCATCAGCACCAACTCCGAGCTGTACCAGCTGAGTCCGTCTATCCCCTTGGACATCCTGAAGGTGAAGGCCATCACCATGTTGACGGAGGCCGTCCAGGACGGCGGGCAGCACACCCGCGACCCCGTGGGGGGCAGCGTGGAGTTCCAGTTTGTGCCGGTCCTCAAGTTGATCTGCACCCTCCTCATCATGGGCATCTTTGGGGACGACGATGTGCGCCACATCCTCAAAATGATCGAGCCCGACGTTTTTGGGGAGACCAAGGAGGAGGTGGAGGCCCCGGAGACGGCGGGAGAGGAGGCCGAAGGAGGAGAAGAACGATCCGAGGAAGAGGAGGAGGAAGAGGTGGAAGCGGCAGAAGGAGAGGAAGACTATGCCGCTGAAAAAGAGGCCGGAGGAGGGCAGAAGGAGGAAGCAGAAGGAGGAGACATGAGGGAGCTCAAAGCCATCGAAGCTGGAGAAGCCGAAGCTAAAGAGGAAAGAGAGGGGTTCGAGGAAGGCCTGCTGCAGATGAAACTTCCCGAATCGGTCAAGTTGCAGGTAGTTGGGTTGGGCTGGAAGGCTTTCCTTTCCAGCCGGCAAACCTGGATGATTTTTAACCAGGGTCTAGGAGATTGCTTGTAAAGGGCAATTGGGCAGTAGGTCAGCAAGGCAGGCAGGCAGGAAAGCAAGGTAGGTAAGTAGGTAGGCAAGTAAGTAAGTGCGTGTGTTTTCGTGTCAGAGATTACTCTGCTTTGAAAGGATTTTTGCAGGGGATGCCCGAATGAGGCTCCTTTCATGTAGGCAGGCAGGCAGGCAGGCAGGCAGGCAGACAGACAGACAGACAGATAGATAGATAGATAGATAGATAGGAGATTTCAGAGAAGAGAAAGTAAGTTAAAGTAGTTTTAAAATGTGCAGCTGTGTTAATATAAGAGACTGTAGTGTCTTAGTGATTAAGACACTGAACTTGACAACCAGAAGGTCAACAGGTCGGCAGTTCGAGACCTGAGTGCTGCATGACGGAGTGAGCACCTGTCGGCTGTCCCAGCTCCTGCCATCCTAGCAGTTCAAAAGCAAGAAATTGCAAGCGGATAAATAGGTACCGCTTCGGCGGGAAAGGTAACAGCGTTCCGTGCACTCCTGTGTCTAGTCCTGCCTGCCACATGACCACGGAAACATCTGTAGATGCAGACAGCACTGGCTCTTTGGCTCACCCCAGAGTCTGATATGACTGGCTTTCGAACAAGGGCCACCTTTACCTTTACCTTTACCTAGATGTGGTGTCGTACAGGTCTGCTCTTAATGCTAAGGCCATCATCAACTTAGGCAAAGCAATCACACTTATATACTACTCCATAGTGCACTCTCTGGGCGGTTGACAAGTTAATTAGCATTTTGCCCCCAACATGCTGGGAACTCAATTTTACTGAGCTCAGAAGAATGGAAAGCTGAGTCAACCATGATCCCTGGTCAGGATCGACCTCACAACCTTTTGGTTGCAGTACAGCAGTTTATCCCCTGTGCTACCAGGGCAACCCCTTCCTCTTCCCATTCTCTCCATCTGCTTTCCCCGGTCTCTCCACAGATGTGCTACCTTCTGCAGTTCTTCTGCGACCGTGAGCTTCAGCACCGCGTAGAAGCCATCATCGCATTCTCAGAGCGCCATGTGGACCTCTTGCAGACGAACCAACGCAAGCGCTATAGCACGCTGATGCAGGCTTTCACGATGTCAGCCGCAGAGACCGCCCGGCGCACGAAGGAATTCCGATCCCCTCCACAAGAGCAGGTACTGGATGGGGCTCCGAGGAACAGGAAGACCGACTCACAAGAGTTGGACTCCGGGGCATCTCACATTGACCTCAAAGTGGCCACACTTCCAGCAGAAGCGCATTAGATTTATATGTCAGAGCAAGGGTTCCCTCCATTGCTGAAATTAAATATGTACTTGTCTGTCTTAAGCAGAGCTCGGAAAAGTTACTTTCTTTGAACCACCCTTCTCAGAATCTCACAGCTAGCACAGTTCTTCCAGCCAGAAAATTTTGGGAGTCTCTACTGAGATATCTCCAAGATCTGGTCCTAAATAACCGTACAGTTGCTATTTATCCATGCAAGACCTAATGAGCCATTGGGAGATCAAAGCAATCGTGTAACACCAAATATGCAATTGCAGTGATGGCGAACGTTGGCGCGCCAGGTGTTCTTGGATTTCAATTCCCAGAAGCCCAAGTCCCTGGGAATCCACTCGTATGCACAGTAAACCCATTCATGTGGATTCACAGAGACTTGGGCTTCTGGGAATTGAAGTCGAAGAACACTTGGAGTGTCAATGTTCGCCACCACAGTGCTATTGCATTCTTTTAATGCAGGGTTTCCCAACCTTTTCAAGCCGTGGACCGGGTCACGTTCTCTCAGTCAGCTTTGAGGGCCCGATGGCCATTTCCCCCTGTCTGCATGATGGGGGGTGACCATTTTGTCCCAACAGTTTCAAAGGGGTGGCCATTTTGTTTCTTGAATGCCCTTGGAGGGGTGAGGGGCGGGCCACATGAAATGGTGCCACAGGTTGGATCCAGCCCACGGGCCTTAGGTTGGAAACCTCTGTTTTAATGGTGTGTTACAGTGAGAAATGCCTGGATCTGCCATCTAATGTGTGGCATTTCATGCAGCCTGGAACCTACATCATCTCCAACCTGTATCTTCCTTTCCCAACAGCTTAACATGCTGCTACAGTTTAAGAACGGCGCTGATCCAGAAGAGTGCCCAGTACCTGATGAAGTCCGTGAGGAACTGCTGGAGTTTCATGCTGACTTGATGTCTCACTGCGGTAAAGAGATTGCCCTCAACATCACCTTAAATCGGTGTTTCCTAACCTTTGATTTTTTGGGTCTTCAATTCCCAAAAGCCTAAGTCAATTCCCCAAAGCACTGCCCAGCCAATGTACTGACGTAGGCTTCTAGGAATTGAAGTTCTCCTGTGGGGCCTGGGCCCCGCACTGGGAAGCACTGCCTTAAATCGAGTTAGCCAGTAGACCTGGACTCAGGCATGTGTAGCCTTCCAGATGTGCTTGGACTTCAGCCCTTGCCCTTGGAGGGAGGGGGAAAGTTGAGGTCCAGCAACATCTGTAATTGAAGGGTGGGGTAAACAGAAGGTCCATTTGAAATAAAAGATACAGATGCAATACAATGCAAACTCTGGATTTGAGCTGCTTTCTTTTTGACCATGAGCTCTGTGAACTTCCCGACAGGTATCCAAGCAGAGGGGGAGGAAGAGGAGGAAGAGGAAGACACATCCTTTCATCGGCGGTTGTTGAGCTTGGTAGAGAAGATAATGACCCTCCGGAAGAAGAAGGAAGATGCAGAAGAGGAACAGCTTCCCCCAGAAGCGCCGAAACCGAGTAGGTGGTACAGAAGAGTTGGATGAGGCAAAGAATCGCTAACTAAGGGGTTGCTTGGTTGAGAGTTGATGCTCCCCGGCCACGTGTTGGGCAACCATCCAAGTTACCATAAATCAGTTTTTCACCCTAAAGCAGGGGTTCCCAACCTTTTCAAGCCATGGGCTGGATCATGCTCTCTCAGTCAGTTTTGAAGGCTGGACAGTCATTTTGCCCTGCCTGCACAATTGGGGGGACGGGGGGGGGGTTGACCATTTCCCCCCCCCCCTCGAATGCCCTTGGGGAGGTGGGGGAGCCCACATGAAATGGTGCCATAGGCTGGATCCGGTCCACAGGCCTTAGGTTGCTAACCCCTGCCCTAAAGGATAGTTCCCTGGTCAATCCTGATAAGTTTATATATGGATGTTTCCATATATACAATTTTTATAATTTTACAATTTTTACAATTTTTTCGGGTTGCAACAGAGGCTGTTGGAATGGTCCTCTGTCATAACCCGGGTTTTTACTATATATGCACAGCAGTAGGTGGGGCAGGCTTAACAAATAGTTATATTTAGCAACTTCTCCATGCATTAGACTCCCATTGTAGCCCAGCAAATTAAACTTTCCACACTTGTCGAAGTATAAGAGAAACAGTTCTTTACTTACAGTTGCATTTCTTTAGATAGAAGAGGTAAACCGTTGCTTTGGTAATAAACAGTTCTGTACAATAGTTCTTCATTAACAAACCACTGCAGCCGTTAATCGGTTAATGTAAATTATGTACATAACCAGACAATAAGAAGAGTTCTCCAGTTTCCCGCCTGTACAGTCACCGGCCAGTGATGGCTAACCTTGGCACACCAGGTGTTTTTGGACTTCAATTCCCAGAAGTCCTGATCGGTAGGAGTGCTGACTTGGGCTTCTGAGAATTGAAGTCCAAGAACACCTGGAATGCCGAGGTTGGCGTTCACTGGTCAGTGACTCTACAGGCGGCAAACTGGAGAACTCTTCTTATTGGCTTTTTATGTACATAATTTACATTAACCCATTAATGGCTGCGGTGGCAAAGTGGTTAAGAAGCTTGCCTTGTTAGCTGGAAGGCCAGCAGTTCGAGACCTGAGTACTGCATGATGGATTGAGCACCTGTCTCTGTCCCAGCTCTTGGGGATATGAAAGGAGCCTCTTTTGCACTTTCCCTGAGCGGAGTTTCTTCCGCAAATATCCTTTCAACCCAGAATAATTTATGACATGAAATTATTGTTATTAACCCATTGCATTGTGTGGTTGGTTGCATTAATATATCCCGCTTCTCTGACCACACAGGCACCCTGCAGGAGCTAATTTCACACACCATGGTTCATTGGGCCCAAGAGTCCTTCATCCAGAGCCCAGAACTGGTCAGGGTCATGTTCAGCCTTCTCCATCGGCAATATGATGGCTTCGGCGAGTTACTCCGGGCCCTGCCCAAGGCTTACACCATCAACGCCATCTCTGTGGAGGACACCATGAGTTTGCTGGAGTGCCTGGGCCAGATCCGCTCATTGCTCATCGTCCAGATGGGGCCAGAGGAGGAGAACCTGATGATACAGAGTATTGGGTAGGTATGGCTGTCCCAGAGGACTCCTTGACTCTCACGTCTCTCCCCTTAAGTCTCTATTTCTTTCCTTCCTCCACTATGAATCTGTTTCCCGCTCGCACTGAAACCCTTCCTCCTGGGAGTGTCTGCTTTACTTTGTAGGCATGTAGGAGGTTACTTTGAGGGCCAAGGTGGCTTAGTGGTTAAGACTAGGGATTCTCAACCTGCAGCTTTGGACTTCAATTCTCAGAAGCCCAAGTCAACACACCTGCTGGTCAGGGCTTCTGGGAACTGAAGTCCAAGAACACCTGGAGAGCCAGGTTTGCTGACCCCTGGTCTAGACAGTCTTCTAAGCCAGTGATGGCCAACCTTGGCACTCCAGGTGTTCTTGGACTTCAATTCTCAGAAGCCCAAGCCAACACACCTGCTGATCAAGGGCTTCTGGGAATTGAAATTCAAGAACATCTGGAGTGCCAAGGTTGGCCACCACTTCTCTAAACTTTCAAGCAGAAGTTCTTCTTGCCCTGTTTGGTGAACCCCAACAGAGGACTATCATTTTCATCTCCACCTTTCCTAACTCAAATCTTTCCTTACCTGTCCATTTCCGATGCCCTCCTGAACCCACCGGGGTCCTTCTCCCCTACACGCTCTTCCTCTAGTCAACTGGCCTTCTTCCTCTGGTGCCAACAGACTCCTATATCGTACTCTACATGTGTGCGTGTCTCTCTCTCTCTCTTTGAGTCCTTCCGTTGCAATGCCTCTTCTATGGCAGCAGTCTGCATCCATGTACTGTATTTCTCTTTGGCAGCAATATTATGAACAACAAGGTCTTCTACCAGCATCCCAACCTGATGAGAGCCCTCGGCATGCATGAAACTGTCATGGAGGTGATGGTGAATGTGCTAGGAGGAGGGGATTCAAAGGTAAGCCAATGTAGCTTTCTCTCAACAGAGTCCCAATGTTCTTGGCTGACAAGGTTCGTGCCCCATGTGATGGCCATAGTAGCAGCCTGTACTTCTTTGGTCCTCAGGCTTGGTGTGTTTGTGTTTATTTGGGAACTGTCCGCCCTTGAATCATAAAGAAAGCCTCTCTCTTTTAATGGATGGAGTGAGTGAGTAAATTATTTAGAATTTTTAATGGGTTTTTAAGGGCTTTTAATTAGTTTGATGTTGCTTTTAATTGTAGTTAGGCTCCCAAAGTCATTGCTGAGTTGGGTGGCAATAGAAATTTGAAGAATGAATGAATGAATGAATAAAGCACATCTCAGTGGACCAATAAGCTCATTTATGCATGGATCCTTCTTGAGCCAAGAGCAGGACAAAAGAATAGGGAACGGCTGGGACTGCGGTGGCTTAGTGGTTAAGATGCTGAACTTGGTGACTGTAAGGTTGGCAGGTCAGCAGTTCGAGACCCGAGTGCTGCATGACGAAGCGGGCACCTGCCATCTGTCCTAGCTCCGGCCAACCTAGCAGTTCAAAGGCAAGATGTACTGTATTTATTTAGCGCACGGCACTTGTACACATTGTGTCAACATATAACAAAAAGAAAAAATATAGAGAGACTGTATAAAATTAAACATTAATTTATAAACAAACATCTAAACAATTTATAACTGGAGTTCTCAACCTTTTTAAGCCAGGGGCTGGGTCACGCTCCCTCAGAGAGCTTCGGGGGCCATTTTGCCCTTCCTCCACCACATGGCACTTCCAGGTGTGGTGGAGGCGTGGGGGGGGGACATGAAATGGCACTTTGGGTCGCATCTGGCCCAAGGGCCACAGGTTGAGAATCCCTGATTTATATATTTGGTTGCACCAGAAATTGCCCTTAGAAAATCTTCACTATTGCCCTCGTTTGCTCTAAGGCTACATTGTTCTATAACCATGATAGTGAACCTTGGCACTCCAGATGTTCTTGGACTTCAATTCCCAGAAGCCCCCATGAATCAACATGAATGGGTTTGCTGTGATTCATCCGGCTGACGCCGCCCCCGTCACTCCTTGAAGCGGAAGTAAAATGTGCCCAGACAGGCACATTTTACTTCCGCTTCCAAGAGCGACGGGGGTGGCATGGGCCGGATGAATTTCAGCAAACCCATTCATGTGGATTCATGGGGGCTTGGGCTTCTGGGATTTGAAATTCGAGAACATCTGGAGTGCCAAGGTTCACCATCACTGTTCTATAATATGTTGTACAGTCTGTTGTGGAGTCCTGCACTCACATGCTGATGATGGTAGTTTTCCCCATTTATGCAAAAAGTCCGCACATCTACCATGCCCTGTATGTTTTCTATTAAGGCTAGCAAGAAATTGCAAGTAGATAAATAGGTACCACTTCAGTGGGAAAAGTAACAGCATTCGGTCTATTCATGCCTGCCACATGCACCGCTGGCTCTTCGGCTGTAAACAGAGATGTGCACTGAACTCTAGAGTGGGACACGACCAGCTTTCGAGCAGGTGAAAACTTGAGCTTTAGACGAGGAAGGCATTCAGTAAACATGTAAAGGAAGCCCTCTTGCCTCTAAACAGGAGATCCGCTTCCCCAAGATGGTGACCAACTGCTGTCGTTTCTTGTGCTACTTCTGCCGCATCAGCCGCCAGAACCAGCGTTCCATGTTTGACCACCTCAGCTACTTGCTGGAGAACAGCGGCATTGGATTGGGTGAGCCAAAGTCCTCCTCCTTTCATGTCCAGGTCAGACTTTGAGCTGCCAAAATGAAGACACCTTCTTGGCTTTGTCGTTGGCCAAAATGAAACCCTCAGTGGTGCATGTTTCTGACAGTAACCTGAATACCAGCAAATGAGCCGGATCCTGTATCTCTCCACAGTCACCCACAGTGTTGTCGTCCGCCACCAGCACCCACTTGAGCATGTTGGGTTTACATTTAGGTATAACATGTCCCGCTTGAACATGTTGGTCTTACATAAGACCGCGGTCGCTTATTAGTTAAGCTGTTGAGCTTGACGGGCAGAAGGTCATTAGGTCAGCAGTTTGAGACCCGAGTGTTGTGTGATGGAGTGAACTCCCATCATCTGTCCCAGCTCCTGCCAATGTCGCAAGTAGCTAAAGAGGTGCCACTTTGACGGGAAAGGGTGACAGCATTCAAGGCACTTCGGCGTCTAGTCTTGCCTGCCACTTGAGCACGTAAATGTCTGGCTCTTGGGCTGTAAACAGAGGTGAGCACTGAACCCTAGAGCTGCATACAACTAGGTGTTGAGAAAGGGGGGATCTGAGAAGTAGCCTTTAAATGCCCGATCAGTTGGGAAAACAGCAAGTGGCAATCTATGGGTGGGTGATGGCGGTGAGATGATTGCCGTCCATGCTTTCATCCATGCACTTCTGCACACTTCCAACATGGTCAGATCCAGGTTGCATCAACCTGGCTTCAGTTTCTGGGGACGCTGCTGAGACACACCCACACACACCCTGTTCTCCCATGTGTACTTCCTTTGTTACTCGGTCACAATCTGGCCTTGAGTTTCGGAAGGTCCGTGCTTTACCACCTGCCTTGTTCTTTAGGCATGCGCGGATCCACTCCCTTGGACGTGGCGGCGGCCTCCGTCATTGACAACAACGAACTGGCCCTGGCTCTGCAGGAACAAGACCTAGAGAAGGTAGCGTAAAAGGAGTTAACCGAAGAGGATATCACCAGGTTGGAAGATACAACTGAGACCCAACCTTTGGGACACTTAATGAAGACGATAGGGAAGAGTTTCCCAACTTTTGGGTTTTGGACTTCAATTCCCAGAAGCCTCAGTCAATTCCCCAAAGCACTGATCGGCCAATGGACTGACTTAGGCTTCTGGAAATTGAAGTCCCCCGGTGGGGCGTGGGCCCCACGTTGAGAGCCACTGCAATAGGGCAATCCTTCCCAAGGGCTGGAAGGCCTCTCTCCTCCTTTACCCCTCTCTGGATCAACTTTCTTGCTGACTTTTTTTAATTATAAAAAAACCCCAACAAAAAACAAAGAACAACAACAACATATCAATTACATGAAAATAAAAATAAAAATAAAATTAATATAACTACTATGTGACCTTTCCCTTTCACTAGAACATACTCAATAAATTCTCAATGAATCCTTGCCAAATTTGTCTAAAATAATTATTTCTAAGTGTCCCTTTTATAATTTAAATGCACACGTCAATCTACATTCCATATCTTTTTAAACCAGTCGTCCAACTCAAATTCACAATCTACTTTCCATTTTTTTAAACAATTAAAAACAGCAACAATCAGTCACTTTATTGTGGTCTACAACAGTAAAATGAAAGGTAAAATTTTAAAATTTAAATGCTTAAAATGTAGTTAAAATATATTATTTAATATGTATTTTATTTAATAAACTCTCATTTATTGCTAAATTCCAGTCTTTAAACCAGTCCTCCAACTCAACTTCACAATCTACTTTCAATTTTTTAAAAATAATAACCATTCTCAAAGCTGTTACTATCACAGTTTTAACACACGAAAACCCTAAGCCTGTAATGGTGAACCTTGGCACTCCACATGTTCTTGGACTTCAATTCCCAGAAGCCCAAGCACCCTGTGAATCCACAAGAATGGGTTTACTGCGATTCATCCGGCCTGCACTGCCCTCGTCGCTCCCGGAAGCGGAAGTAATACGCGCCCGTACAGAGGAAGGGTTAACCCGGAAGAGCCTTAACCGTACGGGCTCGTTTTACTTCCGCTTCCGGGAGCGATGAGGGCAGCACCGGCCAGATGAATCGCAGTAAACCCACTCGTGTGGATTCTCAGGGTGGTTGGGCTTCTGGGAAGTGAAGTCCAAGAACATCTGGAGTGCCAAGGTTCGCCATCATGGCCCTATGCTATAAAATCTTTGAATGTGGATACAGTAGACCCTGATAGTTTCCTCCCCTCTCCTTTCTAGGTGGTGACATACCTGGCCGGGGCAGGGCTACAGAGCTGCCCCATGCTGCTTTCCAAGGGGTACCCGGACATCGGCTGGAACCCTTGCGGTGGCGAGCGTTATCTGGACTTCCTTCGCTTCACCGTTTTTGTCAATGGTGAGCGTGGCTTTGGGGTCAAGGATGGATAGGTTCCCAAAGTGATAAGGTTCATCAGTTGGGACTCAGCCAGAAAAAACAGAGACCCTCCCTTTTGGACCAGGTCCCTTAAGGGGGTTCCTGGTGGTCTTCTCCCTCCACAACCTTCTCACCTTTGGCATAAGCATGGCTGAAATTAAGGTAGGGATGATATTAGGCTTGGGTGAATAGCTCTAGAGTTGATTTGGGGGACTGTGCACAATAAGGGGTCTATTTCTATGTGAGGCAGTGACGTATAGTGTTTAGAGCAAAGGACTGGGGTTGAAGAATCTACAGAGCTATAGGGCTCATAGGATGAGCTTGGGTCAGTCCACCTTCTCAGCATGACTTACCATGCAGATCTGTTGTTCTAAGGCTGAAACAAAGAGGTGTAGATACGGTTTCATCCAGATGTTCACCATTTCTGGGGAAGTGTAAGACATAAATCGTAAGTGACCCTGGGTTATCCCATGGACTAAATCAAGCCTACCAAGTGATTCAGACCATTACAGGCCAGCCTTTTCTGCCATTCCCTTTTCCCGACCGATTCAAGAAACCCATTGTCTAAATCAGCATTTCCCAAACTCTGGTTTTTGGACTTCAATTCCCAGAAGCCCAAGTCAGTTCCGCAAAGCACTGATCAACCAATGGACTGACTTAGGCTTCTGGGAATTTAAGTCTCACCATGGGTGGGGCGTGGGACATAGTTTGGGAAACGCTGGGAAACGCTGGTCTAAATCATGAAACTGATCTGGAAGCTATCAACACATGTCATAGGATAACTGAATTGGAAGGGATCTTTCAGCCCATCAAGTTCAATGCAGGAGTCCAAATCAAAGCAGATCTGCCAGTGGGAGGCATACCTCTCAAGTATCCCGTATTGGCCGGGAAATCCCATATTTCACCCCTCTTTCTCGCTCTGGGGATGCGGGGCAGCTGCGATGCCTGCGCCCCTCCCATGCTTGAGCCGGGAGGGGTTGAAAAGGAGCAGACGCCGGACTTGCTGCCGCGTTGCCTGCCCCGGGACCCACTTCATCAGCCCCGGGGGTGCGGGGCAGCTGCGTCGCCTATGCCCCTCCCGTGCTTGAGCCAGGAGGGGTTGAAAAGGAGCAGACGCCAGACTTGGCGCCGCCGCCGCGTTGCCTGCCCCGGAACCCACTTCATCGGCCCCAGGGGTGCGGGGCAGCTGTGTATGAACTTTGTTTAAGTGTATGTTGTATTTTTTCTCTTCTTCTTTTTTGAATTGTATTCTGTAATTTTGTAATCTTGAAACTGTGTAATTTTCTGTGATATGTTCTGAAGCCGCCCTGAGTCGGCCTAGTGCTGAATACAAATTAAATTGATTGATTGATTGATTGATTGATTGATTTGAACAGCCAGACAAGGGGTTACTGCGCATGCATGCCCATCAGAGGAAGCAGTGCGCATGCGCAAAGGGTTTATTGCAGCGGTGCATATGAACAGTAACCCCTTCATGCATGTGCACCGCTGCAGTAACCCCTTCGTGCATGCGCACTCATCAGACACAGCGGTGCTTCCCGTTTTTTCACCGCCGCGACTTGACAGATATGGCGGGAGGTGCAGTTTCCATTGGAATCTCCTGTGCCATCATCATGAGGACTAGCAACCTCATTCTAAATAGTTGCCTTCCCACACTTCTAACCAATGCAATCTCAATCCCCGCTTTGGCTTCCTGTCCATCTCCCTTGAACTGCCTCCCGTTTCCCTGCAGGAGAGAGCGTGGAAGAGAACGCCAACGTGGTGGTGCGCCTCTTGATCCGGCGGCCTGAGTGTTTTGGCCCGGCCCTGCGAGGGGAAGGGGGCAACGGGCTGTTGGCGGCCATAGAGGAGGCGATCCAGATCTCCCAGGACCCTGCCCGTGATGGGCCCACCGTCAAGAAAGATCGTCGCCGGGAGCTGTACGTTAAAGGGCACGGGCAGTGGGGCCAGTTTGTAGGGAACAGAAATGGGATTGTCCTTCCAGAGGAATCCCTGGCTTTAACATCCCTTCCCTCTGGGATGCCGTTTCCTCCTTCACCCGCTGTGAATCAGTTTCTCACTTGGTTCCCCTAGAGCTGCACAATGGGGGGCATGAAAGGAGCCTCATTTGGGTGTCCTGTGCGAAAATCCTTTCAACCCAGAGTAATCTCTGACACGAAAAAACACACCTTCCGAAACCTTTCCTCCTGGGGGTGTCTACTTTGTAGAAAGTTACTTTGAGGGCCATGGTGGTTTAGCGGTTAAGACGCTGAGCTTGACGGCCAGAAGGTTGGCAGGTCAGCAGTTTGAGACCCGAGTGCCCTGGGACGGAGTGAGCTCCTGTTGTCTGTCCCAGCTCCTAGCAGCTGGAAAGCAAGAAATTGCAAGGGGATAAATAGGTACTTTGTTTGGGTACGGAGTTAGTAGATGGTAGCCATTGTAGCTTTCTTTAGGTCAGGATGAAGGCAAAGCAATCGGTGTCATGGGCTATTTAGCACTGTGGGACCCTTTCCCCCCTCTTAAAGTATGTAAGCGGACCTGACCAGCAGCTTTAGTCGTAGATCTGAGTCCCTAAAAAAGTTATATTTTTTTTAAAAGACAGGTTAAGATCACCTTGGCATGAAAGCCAGTCGTATCCAACTCTTTCTTTCTCCCCCCACCCTGCCCTCTTGCATTATTCACAAGGGCTTGGAACATGAAATTATTAAAAGTGACAGTATTCTGAATATACTGTAGAATAACATTTTGCGTTTTGGAAACGTTAAACGTGATACAGTATTCTGAATATAGATTCTGCAATCCTTCAATATTCCTGTTTCTCCCCATCTCTCGTTCCCTTTCTCTCCCTCTCTTGCCCAGGTTTGGGGGTGAGGAAACCCACGAGGAATACCGGGTGCACCTGGGCAATGCGATCATGTCTTTCTACGCCGCCCTCATTGACCTGCTGGGCCGTTGTGCGCCTGAGATGCACGTAAGCACTGCTCCCCTCTCTTTAGTATCCTAAATCCTCGGGATGGCATCAATTTTTTTTTTGTTTCCTTGAAGGAACGAAAGCCATGCCTGATTTTTATTTTGGCTTTGGGTGCTCCTTACCTATCACTGGAGGGACTATGGTGGCTTAGTGATTAAGACGCTGAACTTGATGACTGGAAGGTTGGCAGGTCAGCAGTTCGAGACCCAAGCGCTGCATGATGGAGTTTGCACCCATCTCTGTCCCCACTCCTGCCAACCTAGGAGCTCAAAAGCAAGGCATTGCAAGTAGATAAATAGGGACCACTTCGGTGGGAAGGTAAACAGCACTCCATGCATTCCAGTGCCACATGTCCAGTGCCACATGTCCACGTAAATGTCTGCAGTCACAGAAAGCGCAGGCTCTTTGGCTATAAGCAGAGATGAGCACTGAACCCTAGAGTCAGATACGACTGGTTCTTGAGCAAGGGCAACCTTTACCTTTTACCTACCTAGCACTGATCCTGTCTATCTACCCGCTTCCTTTTGGCCGGCTCTGACCCAGTTGAGCCTCTTTCCTGTTGTCGGGATTGATGTCATCCCGGCTGGTTGACTTCTCTTGACTTAACCTCCTTACCTGCACAGCTCATCCAGGCCGGGAAAGGTGAAGCCCTCCGGATCAGGGCCATCCTACGCTCCTTGGTGCCCATCGAAGACCTTGTTGGGGTCATCAGCCTCCCGCTGCAGATTCCTTCCTTCGGCAAAGGTAGGGCGATCCGATGGGGGCAGAGGAGAAGCTCTGAATATTAACAATAGCAATCACACTTCTATGCCTCCCCCCATCGCGCTTAGTGCACTCTCTGGGCAGTTCACAAGGTAATTAGTATTTTGCCCCCAACATGTTGGGTCCTCATTTTACCGACCTTGGAAGGATGGGAGAGGCTGAGTCAAATTTGATCCCTGGTCAGGATCGAACTCACAAAGTGAACAATTTTGGCTGCAGTACAGCAGCTTAACCACTGCGTCACTAGCGTTCTTTTTTAAATATTCCATTTCGTGCCATGCAAATCATCCAGGTATTAGTTTGAAGATGATTCTCCCACCTACCACTGCTTCTCTATCCCCTTTACCAATCATGCCCAAGCTGGCTTCAGTAAGTCTAGTTTTCTCCCACTCTCCTGAGTCCCTCATCACCATGCCCTAAAGGAGGGATTCCCAACCTAAGACCCATGGGCCAGATCTGACCCATGGCACCATGTCACGTGGCCCCCACCCCACCCCTCCATTGGCATTTGAGAAACAAAATGGCCACCCCCTTTGAAGCTGTTTTGACAAAATGGACACCCCCATTGTGCAGGCAGGGCAAAATGGCTGTCCAGCCCTCGAAGCTGACCGAGAGAGCGTGACCTGGCCCCCAGCTTGAAAAGGTTGGGAACCCCTGCCTTAAAGCTGTGGCTTATGTTGTTTTGTCTTCTCGAGATGGCAACATCATTGAGCCCAGGATGTCTGCAAGCTTCGTGCCCGACCACAAGGCCCCCATGGTGCTGTTCTTGGACCGGGTCTACGGCATCGACAACCAGGACTTCCTTCTTCATGTCCTGGAGGTGGGCTTCTTGCCTGACATGAGAGCCGCTGCCTCGCTGGATACGGTGAGAACCACGGAAATAGTACAATAAGGAACTTGGGTGTTGGTGGTGGAATTGCCTTCCTTGATCAAGAAAGGAAAACTGAAAGCAAAGCATTTATGTACCACTTCATAGCGCTTCATGCACTTGCACAAATCAATTAGCACTTTGACCCCAACATACTGGGTACAGTGAACCCCCGACTAACAACGTGTTCAAATAGCGTCATTTCTGATTACCGACGCCCTCACGTGATCTCCCGCACAATGACGAAAAACGCCATTATTCGAATAACAATGATATTTTTACTGTCGTTGTGTGAATAACTATGGTTTTTTGACGTTCTGTGGGAGATCTCCCATAGGAAACTGCAAAATGACATTTTCAGCATAACAACGCTACTTGAGGAACCAAGCAACGTCGTTATGTGAGGGTCTACTGTACTCGTTTTACTGACCTCTAAAGGATGGAAGTCTTCCTTGATCCCTGACCAGGATCGAACCGACAGCCTTTTGGTTGCAGTACAGCAGCTTAACCCATGCACCACCAGGGCTCATGAAGTGTCCATCAGATCACCTTTGAGAGATAGCTCACCAGGAGTGGGAATCGTGAGCTTCTTTCTGCTCAGAAATTCCCTTCAGTTGGGTCCGATGTTAAAAAACATAGGAAGCCAACTTTATATTTAGCCAGAATATGTGTGCTTCTTCTCCTGTTTGGACTGGCAACCTCCCTCTTAGGCGCTTAAGAACTGAAGAGTGTCTTCTTCCATCCCATGTGACTTCCTCCATTTAAATGGAGATGCTCTGGGATTGAACCAGGGACCTTTTAACCAAACCGTTGGCTCTTCCACTGAGCTACAATCTTCTTTTTGTTAGAGACAGGGCCGTAGCCAGGATTCTAGATTGGGGAGGGGGGGGCAGACATTTTTTCAGGAGGGGCAACAATGTCACACTCACATATATAACATTGGCATCACAGTGTAGTGGCTATATCAGGCCAACGAATGAAAGAGACCAAACGATAGGTGAAAAAACAGCTAAGAGTTTACTGATTGCATGGCTTTTTATATCGTTTTTCCAGGAACACAGCTGTGGGCCTTAACCATCAAGCAGGCCCATTGGATAGCAATGACATCAAGCAAAACCCATTGGATAGCAATGACATCAAGCTAACTCGTTTAGATAGCAAGCGTAATTACAGAAGCCAGACATAGCATTATCCTATAACTATAGCTCCTAAAGCACAAATAATTCAATAAAATACTTTCACTTCCACAAATATCAAAACCTAACTTTTCCCCGAGTTCATGACCAAGTTCGTAACCTAATTAACTTACTTATGACTCATGACATAATTAACTTGTAACTGTTCCAGATGCTTTACTAAGATGTAGCTTAATGTACAATATCTAATTGTGAGACTGGCTATCAATGAGGTAATACAAAGAACTTGTTAGAATATAGTCTGGTTCCCTTCACTTATACTTTGGAACTAATAATAAATATAATGTAGAGTAGCAACAGCTAGTATTAGCTCAGGAGGGTTTTTGCCCCCCCCCTGGCTACAGCCCTGGTTAGGGCCCTGGTTAGAGACCTAGGAAATTGCCTTTTAGTCTTAGGGCAGTGATGACAAACTTTGGCAATCCATATGTTCTTGAACTTCAATTCCCAAAAGCCCTGATCAGCAGGATGTTGACTTGGGCTTCTGGGAATTGAAGTCCAAGAACACCTGGAGTGCCAAGGTTCGCCATCATGGGCTTAGGGTTTCTCAACCTTAGGTCCACAGATGGTCTTGGACTTCAGCTCCCAGAAGCCCCGATTAGCAGGTCTACAGACTTGGATTTCTGAGAATTGACGTCCAAGAACACCTGAGCCCCCAAGGTTGAGAAATACTGTTTCAAAGATGAATCTTCTAGCCCAGGGATCTTCAAACTTGACTCTCCAAATGTTCTTGGACTTCAGTTCCCAGAAGCCCCATTTAGCAGGTGTGCAGACTTGGGCTTCTGGGAATCAAAGTCCAAGAACATCTGGAGTGCCAAGTTTGTTCCCAGGACAATCTTCTTGGCTGGTCGCCATGTTGATTGCCATTATTCGGAATCAGATATGGCACTAGAAGAAGAAGACATCCGTAAATGCTGTCGTGGTAAAACTGGATGCCCCACGGTACTCCTTCTTCTCATAAACCCAGGTACCTCTTTGTTCTTCCACATCAGGCTGCCTTCAGCACCACGGAGATGGCGCTGGCTTTGAATCGCTACCTTTGCTCAGCCGTGCTGCCGCTCATCACCAAATGTGCCCCTCTCTTCGCTGGCACGGAGCATCGGGCGATCATGGTGGACTCCATGCTGCATACGGTGTACCGCCTGTCCCGTGGACGCTCCCTCACCAAGGCCCAGCGAGATGTCATTGAGGAGTGCCTCATGGCACTGTGCAGGTATGCGGCAGGGGGAACAGAGGGTTAGCTGAAGCAGACCCACCAGCACCCATTTTTTCAGTAGCTTTCTCCTGCTGGAGACACCCTGGATTTAACCCACTGTCAGTGCCTCACCTTTCTGTAACACCTTGCTGGGCTTTCCTGCTTCCTTTGTCTACTCTTCCCCCACCCCACCCCCATTCCAGATACATCCGACCTTCAATGCTTCAGCACCTCCTGCGCCGACTGGTCTTTGACGTGCCCATCCTCAACGAATTTGCCAAAATGCCTCTGAAGGTACGTCATGGGGGCAGGGGAGGAGCAACCAAGGTGCCTGGGAAGTTCTGGGACTTGTGGTCCAGAGAAAAGTAACTTCTCAACTAATGTGGTGCACGCATATGTGTGTGTATTTGCATTCCTATGTGTGTCCTTCTGGAAATTTTATCTCACAGAACATTTCAGACTGTCTAGTACTGAGATGGCGAACTTAGGCACTCCAGATGTTCCTGGACTTCAATTCCCAGAAGCTCAAGCCCCCGTGAATCCACACAAATGGGTTTACTGCGATTCATTCGACACGCGCCACCCTAATCACTCCTGGAAGCGGAAGTAAAATGCCCCCTTATGGAGGAAGGGTTAACCCAGAAGAGTCTTAACCGTATGGGTGCGTTTTACTTCCGCTTCCGGGAGCAACAAGGGCAGCGTGGGCCAGATGAATCACAGTAAACCCATTCGTGCGGATTCACGGGGGCTTGGGCTTCTGTGAATTGAGGCCCAGGAACATCTGGAGTGCCAAGGTTCACCATCACGGGTCTAGTAGATGTCAAAGGACTGCAGTGGCTGAGTGGTTAAGATGCTGAACTTGGCAACTGGAAGGTCAGCAGTTCGAGACCTGAGTGCTGCATGATGGAGTGGACTTCTGTCTTCTGTCCCAGCTCCTGCCAACCTAGCAATGTGAAAGCAAGAAATTACAAGTAGATAAATAGGTGCCACTTTGATGGGAAGGTAACCAGTGTTCCGTGCACTCCGGTGTTGAGCCATGCCTGCCACATGTCCACAGAAATGTCTGCAGACGCAGACAACAGTGCCTCTTTGGCTATAAACAGAGATGAGCACTGAACCCTAGAGTCAGATACGACTGGCTTTCGAGCAAGGGCAACTTTTACGTGTTAGGTGTCAAAGTAGTTTTCGTGAAAGTGTGTGTGTCTCTCTCTGGCATGGCCAAACAGCCTTGTGTCCTTCCCAACCTTCCACCTTCCTTCTTCTACCCCAGCTCCTGACCAACCACTATGAACGCTGCTGGAAATACTACTGCCTTCCCACCGGTTGGGCCAACTATGGGGTCACTTCTGAAGAGGAACTCCACCTGACCAGGAAGCTCTTCTGGGGCATCTTTGAGTCATTGTCCCATAAGGTGAGCACCAGTGTCTTTACTAGGACACCAATCGGTGGGTCGGGACCAGCTAGGAATCGGCCAATGGGATTACAGAACTTGGCAGGGCTTGACACATACAGGTGCATTTTGCTTCCACTTCTGGGAGCGACAAGGGTGGTGTGAGCCAGATGAATTGGCATTGGGCCCCGGATCTGGCCCATGGGCCGTAGTTTGGGCACCCCTGGGCTAGAAGGACTATGGCAATATGGGCTGGAATGGAGCAATTCTCACTCACTATTTCTCTCTCTCTCTCTCTGACCTCTTCTCTCCCTTCCGGGTGTCCAGAAATTCGATCCCGAACTATACAAGCTTGCCATGCCGTGCCTGTGCGCAATCGCGGGGGCCATCCCACCCGACTACGTTGATGCCAGCTACTCTTCCAAGACTGAGAAGAAGGCCTCCGTAGATGCAGAGGGCAACTTTGACCCAAAGCCGGTGGAGACCCTCAAGTAAGTGATGCTTTTGCCGGGAGCCGGGACCTCACATCAGACATGAATTTTTTGTGGACGCGCCACCAAAAACAGACCTGGAATCCTGCAGTGAGATGAAGAAATATCCTAATAGCAATTAGCAATAGCAATCACACTTCTATACCACCCCCGTAGCGCTTAGTGCACTCTCTGGGCGGTTCACAATGTCATGAGCATTTTGCCCCCGACATGCTGGGGACTCATTTCATCAACCTTGGAAGGATGGGAAGGCTGAGTCAACCTTGACTCATGGTCAGGATTGAACTCACAATGTCAGCAGTTTGGACTGCAGTACAGCTGCTTGTGACTGCGGTGGCTCAAGCGGTTAAGACACTGAACTCGCTGACTAGAAGGTCGGAGTTTGACTCCCGGGTACTGCATGACAGAGTGAGCTCCTGTCATCTGTCCCCGTTCCTGCCAACCTAGCAGTTTGAAAGCAAGAAATTGCAAGTACTGTAGATAAATAGGTACCACTTGGGTGGGAAAGTAAACAGCGTTCCATGCACTCCAGTGATTAAATATACCTGTCACATGTCCAAAATGTCTGGCTCTTTGCCTATAAACAAAGATGAGCACTGAACCCTAGAGTCGGATATGACTGGCTTTTGAGCAAGAGCAACATTTACCACAGCTGCTTAACCACCCCTGTGCCACCAGGGCTCATGTCTTTTCCTGCCATTTTTTATAGCGTCATAATTCCTGAGAAGATGGACTCTTTCATCAACAGATACGCTGAATATACTCATGAGAAATGGGCTTTTGACAAGGTAGGGAAGCCTCTCTCTATGTCTCCCTGAGCTGATGTACCAGGGGACATGTTTGTTCTTAGTCTTCCTTTGCATAGATCAGCTTTTCACAAACTGAGACCCTCTAGAACCATGATGGCGAACCTTGGCACTCTAGATGTTCTTGGACTTCAATTCCCCGAAGCCCAAACTCCCTGTGAATCCACACAAATGGATTTACTGCGATTCATCCAGCCCGTGCTGCCCTCGTCACTCCCAGAAGCGGAAGTAAAATGCGCCCAGGTGGTTAAGACTCTTCCGGGTTAACCCTTCCTCCGTACGGGCGCGTTTTACTTCCGCTTCCGGGAGCGACGAGGGCAGCGCAGGCTGGATGAATCGCAGTAAACCCATTCGTGTGGATTCACAGGGAGTTTGGGCTTCTGGGAATTGAAGTCCAAGAACATCTGGAGTGCCAAGGTTCGCCATCACGGTTCTAGTAGGGCTGGAGTAAAATTCCCACAGTCTTGCAGCCAGATCGGAGGGCTGTTAAACCGGGGAAAGGCTGGCATGGGCTTGCTTTCTTCTCGGTTGGAGATTCAACCCCTCTTGATCTTCTGTTTCCAGATCCAGAATAACTGGTCTTTCGGCGAGACCTATGACGAAGAGGCCAAGACGAGTTCCATGCTGCGGCCCTATAAAACATTTTCGGAGAAGGTAAGGGCCTCTCTGTTCTCCTCTCCCTAAAAGGGCAAGGCAGCGCAACAGTTAAGGGGAGAATTAGCAATCGCAATTACACTTATACATCGCCCCATAGCGTTTAGTGCATTGCATAATATAATTAACATTTTCTCCCCCACAACATGCTGAGTACTCCTTGGGAATATGGAAAGCTGAGTCAACCTTGATCCCCATCAGGATCGAAATCACAACGTTTTGTCTGCAGTTTACCCCCTGCATCACCAGGACTCTTAAAAGGGGTGGTGGTGGTAAAGTTATGGTTAAGTGTAAGGTTAGAATTGGGGTTAAAGTTACTGTTAAGTATAAGGGATTGGACAGAGAATTAGGAATGGGATTTGTATATAGATTAGAGCAGGGCATCCCAACCTTTTCCAGCCAGCTTTGAGGGCCAGATGGCCATTTTGCCCTGCCTGAATGATGGGGTGGTGGCCACTGGCTGCAGGACAGATCTGGCCCACAGACCTTAGGTTGGGAACCCCTGGTTTAGAAGTAGGATAAGATCAGTTTCTGATGGCATTGGATCTGTAACATATAGTTGGGTTTTTATTATTATTTATTATCTATTTTTCTGATTTATATTGCTGCCCAACTCCAAAGACTCTGGGCGGCTCACAGAAAATATTACATTAATATAAATATTACATTTATTTTGCATTGAGGGCTAGGATATAAAAGAGGAGACTCTTTGACCCATAGCCTTATCTCTTAACTCTGCCTCAAATATGTTGCTCAGGCTATCTGGTTAAAACCATGGTTCCCAACGTGAGGCACACGCCCCACAGGAGAGCAAGAATGAGTTAGACCAAGTTAATGGCCTTTTAGGCTTCATCCATGTGAATAGGAACACACTTTTTGAATAATATAGGTCATGGGGAAGGGGTGAGACGCATACCTGTCAACCGCGGCTCCGGAAAATACAGGACCTGCACAGGTCACCTTTTATGCATGCGTATAAGGCTACGCCACTTGCGTAGCCTCCTACGCAAGCGGCATAGCCTTCTATGCATGCATAGAACGGGGCTACGCAAGCGTAAAACCCTTCTACGCATGCGTAGAAGGCGACCTGCGCATAGGGCTGCGCAGTACCTCCTTTCCCCCACTGCCAAATTCCAGGGTTTCGGCAGCGCGGGGCGGAAATGGCGCAAATCGGCGCCGAAAACCATGAAATCCTGGCCAATCCAGGAAGGTTGACAAGTATCGTGAGACGTCAAGATTTTAGACATGCTTATGTGGGGCATGGCAAAAAATTTTTTGGAAACCAATGGGTTAAAATCTTATTTTTAGTTTTTTAAAAAAAAATCATTCATTCCGGCCTGACACGAAAGACAGGAAGATAGCATATTTAACTTTGTAGCTCTCTATCACTCATCATCTCCCTTATCACCTGTAGGACAAGGAAATTTACCGATGGCCCATCAAGGAGTCTTTGAAAGCCATGATTGCCTGGGAATGGACAATCGAGAAAGCTCGCGAAGGCGACGAAGAGAAAACGGAGAAGAAAAAGACCCGCAAGATCTCGCAGACCCAGGTTTGACCCAGTCTAGTTTCTGGAGGAGGAAGTATTTTCAAGGTGGGGAGTTAACTGAGGTAACATACACTTCGCATTACTCCATAGGGTCTTATTCCCAAATTTTTTTTAAAAATTGTTATTTCTAGCAAATATGGCCTTATCCAGTGCCTGAAAAACCAACAAAACAGCAGGCCTGTTTTGCTTGGAAGTCAGTCATATCTGATTCTAGGGCTCGGTGCTCATCTCTGTTTTATAGCCAAAGAGCCAGTGCTTTCTGTGTCTGCAGACGTTTCTGTGGCCGTGTGGCAGGCATGACTAGACACCGGAGTGCACAGAATGCACTAACTGTTAGGTTGGCAGGAGTTGGGGCAGATGGTGGGCACTCACTCTGTCATGCAGCACTCGGGTCTCGAACTGCCGACCTTCCAGTCATCAAGTTCAGCATGTATACCTATGCTTTCTCTTTGTGTTTTCATGTTCTCGTTTAGACCTATGACCCCAGCCATGGCTACAACCCTCAGCCCTTAGACCTTTCTGGAGTGACCCTTTCCAGGGAACTACAGGTGAGTCATCATCACAAAAAGTAGAACCTATAGAGATGGGTAGATTGCAAAATAGGAATCTGGACAATAGAACCGTTGGCAGTCGCAATACATAACCCAAATGTCAACTGCGGGGTTTGCAAAAGTAGGACAAACAAACTTTTCAAGCCGGGGGCCATGTCATGCTCAGTCAGCTTCAAGGGCTGGACAGCCATTTTGCCCTGCCTGCACAATGGGGGTGGCCATTTTGTCCCAACAGCTTCAAAGGGGGTGGCCATTTTGTTTCTGTGTTGTGAATTTGTGCTGGAGGATTGGTATAAAGAACTACGGAATAAATGATAGATTGTCATGTGAATTAAAGTTAAATAATGGATTGATTTTAAAAAGTGATTTTAAGGAGTTTTTGTTAACTATGTTTTAGTTACCCTGTTTGCTGGTGTATCAGACCCCCTATTTCCCCCTTAAAATACACCGGAAAAATGGAGTGCGTCTTGTACTGTATATAGTGACATATAGTGGGCTATTTTGATAATAACAGGGTGCATCTTATACTCTGATGCATCTTATATGCTGGCAAATACGGTAAATGCGAAGGAGTAGGACCAGGACAAGAGTATATAGATTTTTGGAAACAGGGAACAATCTTTTATACCTAAAAGCAAAGGTGTGGGATCGGTGACTGGAATGGGCTCCCACACTCCTTGACCAAACCCCATGAGATTCGGCACACACATACCTTGTGCACATGAGCAGGTCACTGTTGGGGTCCCGAAGCCCGGGGGGTTGCCCCCTAAATTGATCTGCAAAGAGGAGTATATTCGACAGGAGGGTTTGTGTCTGCCCCAGTGCTAGGGCAACCAGGGGGGGGGGGTTGTGATGTCATCACCGAGCTCACATCACAGGCCCACCCCTGACCAGTGAGTTTCTCAGGCGACACTGGCACTCAGCTAGCCGGGTTGGGACCACCTGGGGAAAGCCGGGCACCCCTGCTAGTAAAATATAAAATGAATATCCCATTGGTGGTGGGTGCACATATTTGTTAATGGAATGGTGTCTTTTTTATTTTCTATTTTTATTTTATTTTATTTTATTTGTTTATTTATATTTATAATTCAAACTTGTATAGCTGCCCTACTCTAGTTTTCTTATTGTTTTGTTGTTCAATCGCACAGTCAATTCGGATCCTTTGCGACCCAATGAACCATTGCCCTGCAGGCACCTCTGTCCTCCACCATCCTCCTCAACCCGCCCAGCTCTGTGCCCATTGCATCTACAATACCATTTAGCCATCTCATTTTGGGCCTCCCCCTTCTTCTTTTGCCCTCCACCTTTTATGATTACTATGTTTGTTTATATATTTTGTATTTTTAATTGTTTAAACATTGGGAAAAGGGAGTGATTCTAAGAAGGAGTTTTTAAAACTGTCATACATTATGAAGTGGTGTTATTTCTGGCTTGATAGAGCAATGTTCATTTCAGTCTAACTCTTGGAAACCTTTGGCTTTGTCGTGTACAATTGACTTTCTCTCTCTCTCTTTCTCTCTCTTCACAGGCCATGGCAGAACAGTTGGCCGAGAACTACCACAATACCTGGGGGCGCAAGAAGAAACTAGAGCTGGAAGTTAAAGGTGAGCCTACCCGTCCTTCTTCAGATCTTCTGGTAGCACGTTGGCACAGACTCTTGGTCTTCAGTGAGCATCATGCTTTCTCTTTCTCACCCTCTCCTTCCTCAAGGCGGAGGCACCCACCCACTCCTTGTGCCTTACGACACACTCACGGCCAAGGAGAAAGCCCGGGACCGAGAAAAAGCCCAGGAACTGCTCAAATACTTGCAACTTAATGGCTATGCAGTGACCAGGTGAGCCTGAAAAAGAAACAGGAAAAGGGACAGGTAGAGGATGTTGCATGTTCGGGGTAAGTTAAGAGGGAAATATGGAGATGTATCTTCCAGGGACCTCTCCTGGAAGGGTCCAGAGGAGGTTTTCAGTAGGGAATATATCTTGAGAAATTCTTGTCCAAATGGCTTAAAACGTCCTCCATCTACATTTCTCGAAAGCAAGTGGCAGTTATTGGAGAGACTACTACTGATGTGGGACTGTGGTGGCTTAGTGGTTAACACGCCGAACTTGACGACTGAAAGGTCGGCAAGTCAGCAGTTCAAGACCCTAATGCTGCGCGCCGGAGTGAGCTCCTGACTCTGTCCCAGCTGCTGCCAACCTAGCAGCTCGAAAGCGAGAAATTGCAAGTAGATAAATAGGTAGCACTTCAGTGGGAAGGTAAATGGCGTTGGTGTCTAGTCCTCCCTGCCACATGTCCATGGAAACATCTGCAGACACAGACAACGCTGCCTCTTTGGCTACAAACAGAGATAAGCACTGAACCCTAAAGTCAGATACAACTTGATTTTGAGCAAGGGTGCCTTTTACCTTTACCTGTACTACTGATGTATCTAAGCCACCCTAAACAAGAGTGCTAACCAAAAACTCAACTCCTTTGTTCCCTTACATTCATTCCCAACATTTCTTGCAGAGGGTTGAAAGACATGGAATTAGACACGTCGTCCATTGAAAAACGCTTTGCGTATGGGTTCCTGAAACAGCTGCTGAAATGGATGGATACCTCTCAGGAGTTCATTGCGCACCTAGGTAAAGAAAAGGCTCTTTGAAGAACTGTGGGGAGCTAAGCCCTATAGTTTTGTTTTGCTTGGGTTTTGTCCCAAAGACCTTATGTGTGGTAGGGAGAGAGAGAGAGAAAGGGGGTTGTGATTTGGGCCCTTTCAGTTTAGAGTTCTCAGGGCAAACTCTGTGCTGGGGGGAGGTTGGAAGCGCTCCCATTGGGCTGCTGGGCAGAGCGGTGGGGCAAACTCTGTGCTGGGGGAGGGAAGAAGCGCTTCCATTGGGCTGCTGAACAGAGAGGCAGGGCGAACTCTGTGCTGGGGCAACAATGCGCGTGCCCACACAGAGGGCTCTTAGTGCCCCCTCTAGTACATGTGCCATAGGTTTGCCACCACTGGTATAGGAAAACCAGCAGAGCCATGCCCCCTGGTATGTAATAAAGTCTACCAGTTAACAATACTGATGAGAGGACAGGGCATTGGATGTCTACACTCCATATTCCTGGGAAGTCTGAATCAGGTCCGGATTTTTTTTTGGTCGCTGGGAACAATCTTTCTTTTCAAGTGCCCGGGTGTGGGAGGGTCAAGGGTCAACGGGAATGGACATCTCATTCACCCACATGCAAACACAAGCTTCCCACCTCTTGGAGGTACTCAATGGGTTTTTTTCTCCACCTCAGAGGCCGTGGTGAGCAGTGGAAGAGTGGAGAAGTCCCCTCATGAACAAGAGATCAAGTTCTTTGCAAAGGTTGGTTGGCCTCTCTTTATCTGTCTCTGTGAATCCATGCTGACTTTGGTTGGGATGGCAGGTGCCAACCATCAGTATAATGCTTAGGCACAACATTGGCACAAAATAGGTGACAAGAGTAGACCTTGGAGGCATACCACTTGATCTTTTGCCTGACCTATCTGAAGGACTACCGGGCCATCGATCGTTTCCATCTGGTGAATTTTTCTCTCTCCCTTTCAGATCTTGTTGCCCTTAATCAACCAATACTTCACCAACCACTGCCTCTACTTCCTGTCTACACCAGCCAAAGTCCTAGGCAGTGGAGGTCATGCATCTAATAAGGAGAAGGAGATGATCACCAGGTACGAACCAGACATTTCCTCATGGATTGTTCATGTGTGCGTTGGCCAACATCCATGCCTAGGTGTGTCCGTTGGCCAAGAAAAAATCCACAACTTGCATTTTCAAGTGTACATCTCAGGAATTGACTGTGGAAGAGAGAAATAAATGTCTGTTTGCAAACATGTAAACGTTGAGCACATACACTCATCGCAGGAAACTAGATGTACCTTTGTGTAAGGTAGATCTTTGGGTAGAACAGAGCAGGATTGCCTATAAAGTAGTGTTTCCCAACCTTTGGTTTTTGGACCTCAATTTCCAGAAGCCTAAGTCAATTCCCCAAAACTCTGATCAGCCAATATACTGACTTAGGCTTCTGGGAATTGATGTCCTCCTGTGAAGCATGGCACTATGTGATCCTGTTTTAGTAATTGAGTAGACCCTACTGCCAGCGACTCAACACTGAATGTCAGGCAGCAGTTAACTAACCTGACCACCCTGAGGCATAACAACCTGGGGTGATGAAGTCCACAAGGAAGGGTGACGGTCCCCAAGTGGATTCAATCCCATTTGAATCCATCTTGATGGAGGTGCAGCAGCTTCATCCATCCTGGCTTGAGGATAATGATGAGGACTTTGCGTGCCAAAAGGGCTCAAGACCAGAAAGTGACATGCAGAACTGGATCAGTGGTACTATGGGTGTCATGCTGAGATGTGGAAGGCAGATGAAAGGCCACTGCATTATATGGTTAGGACAGTCTTCATGGCTGATCACCATGAGGATCACCAATATTCAGACTCAGATTCAGCAGAAGAAAAAGAAGAGGGCTTTTCCTGCCCATGTGTCCTTGAGATGTATGGCTGGAGGCCACCAGAGAACTATGATCCAATCTGACTGAAAGACACCTAGTGGGGACCTGACAGCCTCCCTGGGAATCAGGTGCCCCTTTCATCCATTCATCTCCTGTCTTCTCCATCTGGGTGGACACTTATTTTCAGTGTTGTCTTTTATTCTCTCCTTCTGCCTCTCTTTTCTGCCCTTCAGCCTTTTCTGCAAACTGGCAGCCCTGGTTAGACACCGGGTGTCTCTCTTTGGTAAGCAAATCTTTCTCTTTCTCTCTCTCTTGTTGGGAAGGGTCTCCTCGCTCCCCATTTCTGTTCCCAGCTTCTACCCATGTGGGGTTTAAGCACCATCCAACGGGTCTGCCTTGTGGGACCTTGACTTCTCTCACCTCTCTGTGGACCTGCTTGTTGCTGTTCCTTCGTTCTCTGCAACCTTGATCCTATATTTCTCTCATCTTAGCCCCCTGGACCACATGCCTTCACCAGGCTATAAACAAAGATCTTCTCGCTTCTTTCAGGTACTGATGCTGCCGCTGTGGTTAACTGCTTGCATATCCTTGCTCGGTCTCTGGATGCCAGGTGAGTACATTTGCTCATTGCTCCAGGGTTGTTAATAAAGAGGCTAGGATGCCCATGTTCCAGTCATGGTGAACCTTGGCACTACAGGTGTTCTTGGACTTCAATTCCCAGAAGTCCAAGTCTTTCTGAATCCACACAAATGGGTTTACTGTGCATAAACCCAGTAAACCCATTCATGTGGATTCACAGGGACTTGGGCTTCTGGGAATTGAAGTCCAAGAACACCTGGACGCATAGTAAACCCATTGTATGGATTCACAGAGACTTGGGCTTCTGGGAATTGAAGTCCAGTCCAAGAACAGCTGGAGTGTCAAGGTTCACCATCATGGCCCTATTCCATAAATCAATCACACTTTTAATCCACCCATAGCACTTAGTTCACTCTCTGGGCAGTTCACAAGTGAATTAGCATTTTGCCCCCAACAACTGGTCAGGATCGAACCTACATCTTTTTGGGTTGCAGTATAGCAGTTTAACCACTGCGCCACCAGAGCTCATTAGCCCACAGAAGTCTGGCCTGGAGACCTCTTCATCTTCTTCTTCTTCTTCCTCTTCTTCTTCTTCCTCTTTTTCTTCTTCTTCTGCTTCTCTAGGACAGTGATGAAGTCAGGCCCTGAGATTGTGAAGGCCGGTTTACGCTCTTTCTTTGAAGGTGCCTCAGATGACATTGAGAAGATGGTGGAGAACCTCAAACTGGGCAAAGTGTCGCAGTCTCGCACCCAGGTCAAGGGCGTGGGCCAGAACATCACATACACCACGGTGGCCTTGTTGCCAGTGTTAACCTCTCTCTTTGAACACATCGCCCAACACCAGTTTGGGGATGATGTCATCTGTGAGTAACCAAGGGGGGGACTGGGAGTGGTCATGGATGGGGATTGGTGGAAACCTAAGCTACATCCAAGGTGACTATTCTTTTCAGAGGACACTCTAATTTTTCCAATTTCCTTTTGCAATGCATTTCCCAAGTAGAATTCACTTGGCAGCTTTAGCTCAACAAATCCAATCCAGAAAAGCCAACCTTGAAATGGTGTCCTGTTTTGTGGCTGGGAGCGATCAACACAGTGTGACCCCCAAGCTTTTGAGAAAGAAGATGCTAAGAAAATGGTTGAGGGGAGCGGGAAAACTAGGGACATCTCTGTTTGATTGGGGGGGGGGGGGGGACCAAAAGTGGGTCTGATTTGGGAACGTCCACTTGGTTTGCTTTTTCTTTCTGTAGTGGATGACGTGCAAGTTTCTTGTTACCGAATGCTGTGCAGTATCTACTCCCTGGGCACGACCAAAAATCCTTATGTGGAGCGGTGAGTGTAAGCCAGGGATGAGCATGGGCTCCCAGCTTGAAATGTCAGGTGTGCTTGACCTTCGGATTCCGAGTTGGACCAACTCCTTAAGTCTTCTTCTTCCGTGTCCCAATCACACCTTGGACTGCCAAAATGAAGGCACTTTCTTGACTTTGTCATTGGCCAAGCCCAAGTCCTCATGGCAGTAATCGGCAAACCAGTAAATGAGCCGGATTCTGTATCTCTCCACATTCACACAGTGTCTTGTTGTCCGCCAGCAGCCCCCACTTGAGCCTATTGGTTTTGCATGTAGGGACTCCAACCCTCATCCAATTCAAGGCCTTCCAAGTGACGTAGGGGAGGTTGAGTTCCTTAGCTATATCCTCCTTTAATGTCCTTCCTTGTCCAGTGAGCTCTTTCCGCCATCTTCTAATTTGGCTTTGCTCTTGTGTACCCTCAAGAACAGGGAGTCCCAACCTTTTCAAGCCAAGGGCCGGGTCACACTCACTCAGTCAGTTTCAAGGGCCAGATGGCCAATTTGCCCTGCCACATGATGGGGGTGGCCATTTTGTCCCAACAGGTTCAAAGAGGCAGCCATTTTGTTTTCAAAATGGATGGGTGGGGGGCCACATAAAATGGTGCCAGGGTCCAGATTTATTCACAGAGTTTCAAGAGCCGTTCTCTTGCTTAATTCTCTCAGCGTCCATTGCTGCTTCTCTCCTGATCTTAGGTGGAGTGATACCAACAAGAGGGCATATCTTCTCAACTGGTGTAGGTTTGAGGCATCCTGTCACTATACACATGGCTGTAGGTCTAGGACTGTAAATACCCATCTTTGGGCTTTAAAGGGATGTACTGGCACACCTCTTTAAAAAAGTCTTTGGTTTCCTCACGCCTCTGTTCATCTCGCCTTCTACAGGCAGCGGCCACAACTTGGCGAATGTTTGGCTCGACTGGCAGCGGCCATGCCGGTGGCGTTCTTGGAACCCCATATCAATGAGTACAACCCCTATTCCGTCTACACGACCAAGTCACCAAGGGAACGAGCCAGTGAGTCCCAGTAGAGTGAGGAAACAGCACGACTTGAATTTTGGTTCCTTATGTTCTTAGCCTGACACAGCCCCTTTCTAAACATGTTGCTTTTGCACTGCTGTCTGTCCTCGGCATCTCCTGCTTTCTTCATTCACATTCATGTGTCACTGAATGATAAGAACCAACCAGGGGTTATGATTCTTTAGCTCAAAGCTTTATGCCCTTCCACTTACACCAGGGCTGCGTATTATGTTTTCCATATAAATCTGAGAAGCCAGCAAACCTTGCTGTCGTATGAAAGTTGGTATGGCCCATACCTGTCAACCGCGGCTCCAGACAATCCGGGACCTGCGCACAACGGTTCTGCGCAAGTCGCATGCTACGCATGTCCTGGAAGGGTTCTACGCAAGCGTAAAAGGGTTCTACGCAAGCATAAAAGCCTTCTACACATGCATAGAACGCGACTTGCGCAGAAGGGATGCGCAGTACCTCTTTCCCCCCGCTGCCAATTCTGGGGTTTTGGCAGCTGTGGGCGGGAAATGGCGCAAATCGGCGCCGAAAATCGGGAAATCCCGGCCAATCCGGGAAGGTTGACAGGTATGGTATGGCCTTTGGAGAATTCCTGTGATTCCGACTGGTGTCTCAGCAGGACAAGATTCAACCCTGGATCTTGAAGGTCTTCATCCTTGGGCTAGAACAGGGTTCCTCAAACTTACAGGTATTCTTGGACCATTTCCCAGAAGCCCAAGTCAGTACACCTGTTGATCAGGGCTTCTGGTAATTCAAGTCCAAGAACATCTGGAGAGCCAGGTTTGAGGAACCCTGGGCTGGAGTATTCATTTTAAAGCAAGGTTTCCCAACCTCAGCCCCCCAGGTATTCTTTGACTTCAATTACTAGAAGTCCAAGTCAGCACTCCTGCTGATCAGGGCTTCTGGGAACTGAAGTCAATAAACATTTGGCGGCCCAAGGTTGAAAAACCCTACCCTAAAGAATAACAATAAAGATCAATGACAAGTCAGTTTTTGCACGGAAACCCTATTTTTGAAAGGAGGGCATTGGATATGAAGATTAAATAACAGAGGGAGACAGTCTAAATCAGTGATGGCGGACCTTGGCACCCTATCTGTTCTTGAACTTTAATTCCCAGAAACCCCTGATCAGCAGGAGCGCTGGCTTTGGCTTCTGGGAATTGAAGTCCAAGAACACCTGGAGTGCCAAGGTTCGCCATCATGGGTCTAACATCAGAGCACAATCTTTTAAACATTCTGCACCTCTGCTCCAAATTCTGTGAGTTCAGCACCCCTTTTCCTTCCTGTCTCCAGTCCTGGGCCTGCCAAACCGTGTAGAGGAGATGTGTCCTGACATTCCCATCCTGGAGAAGCTCACCAAGGAGATCAACGGACTGGCAGAGTCCGGTGCCCGCTACACTGAGATGCCTCATGTGATTGAGGTCACTTTGCCCATGCTGTGCAACTACCTGCCCCGCTGGTGGGAGCGGGGCTCTGAGACCAACCCCCAAGGCCCCTGGTGCACTGAAGTGACCTCTGACCACCTCAATAGCTTGTTGGGCAACATCTTGAAGATCATTGTCAATAACCTAGGCATTGATGAAGCCTCCTGGATGAAGCGGTTGGCAGGTAGGAAGGTCAAAGACCAAAGATCTGGGCAGAGGTGGGCTATGAAGAACTTCTGGTTGGAAAGAGGAGTTGGGTCCAGGTCCATTGGGATGTTAACTGGGCAGGTGCAGGGAACATGGTCCATGGAACCAAGCAAGAAGTAGACCAATGCCTCCTACATCCCCAGATGGTATAAGGGGTAATGGGGTGATTTGAGGTTCAAGGGCAGTCCTGTAAGATTCAGAGTTATGGGGTTTGTCCTGGAATCTGTAGAACATGGGTGCACGAACCTTTCGGGCCATGGGCCAGTCATGTGGTTCAGCAGGCCAGTCACATGGTTCAGCAGGCCGGTCACGTGGTTCCTCCCACTGGAAGCGGAAGAAAAATGTGCCTTGCCATCTTTTTTGCCACAGGATGAGATAGGTTTTAGGCTGCCATTTTCTCTGCTTAAACCATGGGTGCCCAAACTACGGCCCATGGGCCAGATCCAGTCCCCAACCCCAATTCATCCAGCCCATGCTGCCCCATCGCTTCTGGGAGCAATGAGGGCAGAGCAGGCCAGATGAATTGGCGTCAGGGGCCAGATCCAGCCCACGGGCCGTAGTTTGGGCATCCCTGCTGTAGAGGTTTGACCACTATTTCAACACCTTCTGATGCAGTTTTTGCTCAGCCCATTGTCAGCAAGGCGAAGCCAGAGCTGCTCCGCTCTCACTTCATCCCCACCATGGAGAAGCTGAAGAAGCGAGCAGGGAAAGTTGTCTCTGAGGAGGAGCAGCTGCGGTTAGAGACCAAGTCTGAGTCAGAGGATGCGGAGCTGCTGATCCGAGATGAATTCTCGGTCCTCTGCCGGGATCTCTACGCTCTCTACCCGCTCCTCATCCGATACGTCGACAACAACAGGTACCGTTTGGAGGAGTATCTGGGTGTTTCATTGTAGACTCCTTGTTTCATATCCCAATCAAACCCTGGACTGCCAAAATGAAGCCACTTTCTTGGCTTTGCCATTGGCCAACCTCAAGTCCGCATCTGTACATGTTTCCAGTAGTGATCGGCAGACCAGTAAACGAGCCAGATTCTATATCTCTCCACATTCACACAACATGTTGGTGTCTACCAACAGCCCCCACTTGAGCCTGTTGGTCTTGCATTTAGGGATTCCAACCCTCAGCCTATCCAGGGTCCTCCAAGTGATGTAGGGGAGGTTGAGATCCTCAGCCATATCCTCCTTTAATGTTGTTCCTTGTCCAGTGAGCTCCTTCCTCCATCTTCTAATTTGGTTTTGCTCTTGCGTACCCTCAAGAATGTTTGTTCTTGCCGTAAAGCTCTTCCTGGATCTGAGCCGGTGAACTTGAGGTAGATATCCATTCAGGACTTGTTACTCAGTAGGAATAATAGTTTTAATACGAAGCAATAGCATCATACTTGTCCTAAGGGTACTGCAGTGGCTCAAGTGGCTAAGACGCTGACTGGAAGGCAGGAGGTCAGCAGTTCGATTCCCGAGTACTGCAGGATGGAATGAGCTCCAGTCTTTGTCCCAGCTCCTGCCAACCTAGCAGTTGGAAAGCAAGAAATTAAAAGTAGATAAACAGGGACCACTTCAGTGAGAAGGTAAACAGCATTCCATGCACTCCGGTGTCTAGGCATGCCTGCCACATGTCCACAGAAACGTCTGCAGAGACAGACAACACTGACTCTTTGGCTATAAACAGAGAGGAACACTGAACCCTAGAGTCAGATACGACTGGCTTTCCAGCAAGGGGGATCTTTACCTTTACCTATTTACTGAACGTTCCCTTCGGATCTACAGGGCCAACTGGTTGACGGTACCCAACTCTGATGCTGAAGAGCTATTTCGGATGGTTGGGGAAGTGTTCATTTACTGGTCCAAGTCACACGTGAGTAAGCTTCTTCTCATGAGGAGGTAGTTGCATGGATGCCAGCGAAGAAGCAGGCAGTCTGGGGTGTGAAACTACATACCCCCCTGTGGTGCTGTAGATCTGTGTGGCTCTAAGATTGCCCACATGCTGCACCTCCATGGACTTTCAGATGTGCCCAAATGCCTTTGATTGGAGTCACCTTCTGTGTCTTGGGTAGGATACTTCTACAGGGGACAAGGTGATGGTAGGTTGATCATAAGCTACTAAGAGGCGGAACGCCAATCCATCTGAGTATCTTAACCGGCATCTGCCATGCAGTGACCGTAAGGTGTAGCTGATATTTCAGGTGGCAGTTAACTGCCCTGACAACCCTAAGGACGAAAAGCTTTGGGTGGGGAGGTCCACAGGGAAGGGAGATGGTCCTCAAGTGGTTTAAATTCCACTTAAATCACTCTTGATGGAGGGTAGCAGCTTCATCCATCCTGGCCTGGGGCTGAGGAGGACTTTGCGTGCCAAAAGGGCTCAGGACCAGAAAAGGACACGTGAAACTGGATGGGTGTCACGCTGCGATGCAGATGGCAGATGAAAGGCCACTGCATTATATTCTCAGGACAGTCTTCATGGCTGATCACCATGAGGATGGCCTATATCAGGGATTCTCAACCTGCGGCCCGTGGGCCAGATGCGACTCGTGGCACCATTTCATGTGGGCCTTCCGCTGCCTCCATCACACCCAGAAATGCCATGTGGTGGAGGAAGGGCAAAATGGCCATCTGGCCCCCAAAGCTGTCTGAGGGAGCATGACCCGGTCCCCCAGCTTTAAAAGGTTGAGAACCCCTGGCCTATATTCTGATCCAGACACAGCAGGAGAAGAAGAAGTAGCCGATGTCTTTCTCTTCCATTCTGTAGAACTTCAAGCGGGAAGAGCAAAACTTTGTCGTGCAAAACGAAATCAACAATATGTCCTTCCTGACGGCAGATAGCAAGAGCAAAATGTCCAAGGTAAGGAGGGGGAAGGAATTGTCCTGCCAGGAATGGGAGTGGGTAAATTGGGGAGTAGATCCTTCAGGGCTGTTTTTCTCCGTTGTCTGGGGCAGAATATTCCTCTGGAAAGAGGGAGATCCTTTGAATGAACACCCTCTGGGCTTCAAGTCCTAGAAGACACGAGTGCCTAAACATCAGTCCTAAGGGCTAGCTTTGCACTGTGGAGGGAGGTCAGCGGTAAAAGCCTAATGAGAAACAGCAAGAATTCCTAGTTGACATCTCAGCTCAGATGCTCACAAGCAAGCCATATTTCTCAGTCTCCTCCTCAAACCCTCCTCCACTTTCTCTCCCATATACCCGAGACTACAGTAGAAATGCTCACTTCTCCCATAGGATAGCCATATGGATTATTAAGATAATGGACGTGGTTAGATTTGAATGGCAAAGCACTGCGGAAAATACAGAGAAGCCTCGCTGGTCCTGCCCTTTCTCTTTCCTTGTGGGGAACCCTCCAAATCTCAAAAGTGACCCCGCCTAAGCAGTGATGTGCTTCTGCAAAAAAATTTACAACCCTACCCTGGGTGTGGCTAAATCTATGGGTGTGGCTAACTGTGGGCCATGCCCACTTGGCCGGCCACACCATGGCCTGGGGTAGGGAGGTGGGTGTAGCCAGACAAGTGAGCGTGGCCTGGGGAATTTCCGCTACCGGTGCCCGCGCACCTGTAGGCACCGGGAGCAGTGCATCACTGCGTCTAACCCAGCTTGCATTTCGCCCAACTCTTCATTCCACGACTCAGTTGACTGTTTCACCGTTTGGGTTACAGAACCACTTTCCGAGAACAGCCTGCCATCCTTCCCTCTTAACCCTGGGTGCAACTAACTAACTGAGAAAGCCTGAGTAAAACAGGTCTATTGTTTGAACTTTTTAATTGACTCGGTTATCACTACGCACATGCACGCATGCATGCACACACACACACATTTGCAAAATTCATTTTAAAAAAATCTTTGTTGCAGTCAGAAAGCTTGGGCAACGACTGCCGGTAATTGGGATCATGGTGGTGGGGAGAGGAAAAATGCGAAGAATTGAATGTAGAGAGAATGAGTCAAGGAGCAAAATGACAGGATTTCCGGCTCCTGCTGACATTTTTTCCCTCAATCCTCCTGTCATTCTGGTCAATCCGGGACCTGCGCAGAACGGTTTTATGCAGGCTGCCTTCTACACATGCATAGAAGGGTTTTACGCATGCGTAGCCCCGTTCTATGCATGCGTAGCCTTCTACGCATGCGTAGAAGGGTTCTACGCATGCATAGAAGGTGACCGGCGCAGAAGGGCTGCGCAGTACCTCCTTTCCCCTGCTGCCAAATTCTGGGATTTTGGCAGCGTGGGGTGGGAAATGGCGCAAATCGGCGCCGAAAACCGGGAAATCCCGGCCAATCCGGGAAGTTTGACAGGTATGTCCTGCCAGAGCCAGAAATGGTACCAGGCCTGTGCTGGCCCGGTGGAACACTGGGATGTGTTCTGGTGCACCACTACTTATAACAAAGTGGTGCCCTTCGATTGAAACTGGTTACATAAAATGGTGCCAGTGGATTGGGGGTGGGGGGAACCCAGCTCCCTCATCACTCCCTGTCCCATGCCCTCTCAAGGTACCCAGCACAACCCTAAATGGTACTTTCTTTTTTGAGACAAGGATGCTCAGAGGACTGGAAACCAAGTTCTAGGAGGAAAGACTGAGGGAACTGAGCATGTTTAGCCTTGAGAACAGGAAACTGAGAGGGGAGATGATGATAGCATTCTTCAAATATCTAAAATATATTTATAAAGAGGAATGGCAGGATCTGTTCTCCCCCATCCCAGAGTGCAGGATGCCTAATAACGGGCTGAAACTGCAGGAAGCCAGATATAGGGCTGACTATTAGGGGAAACGTCTTAAGGTTAGAGCAGTACGACAACAGAAACCATGACCTCAGGAGAGGGTGAGCTCTCCAACACTGGAAGCATTCAAGCGAGGATTGGATCACCATCTTCTTTGGTTTGGATCCCTGCATTGAGCAAAGGGGGTGGCGGTGGTGGACTCGACAACCTCAAAGGTCCCTTCCAATGGACTGATTCTATACTTCTACAGCGTAGGGTATGCCACTCCATCTAACCTTCTGTTTCTCCTCTTCCGTCTTGTCTCCCTTCTTCTCCCTGCACCGTTTGTGAGTTTAGTCTGGAGATAGCGAGGTTAGAACCAACGACGGCTGTTCCGCTGCCCCCCTTTTTTATGGGGTTGACGTCTCTCGGGCCGCGTGGCGACCGCATGGTGCTGCGTGCCTCTCTGCTGTGCACCCTCCCCTCCCCTCCTTTTGGGTGGGGATCTTTCCCAAAAATTAACCACATGGGGAGGGACTAGGGGGAGAGGGAAGGGGACGCAGCTGCATGGAACGATGGCAGTGGCGCAGTGGCTTTCCGCAGCTCTGGCAGCAACGCATCACGCATCCGATGGGTTGGCCGTGAGTCGCCATCAAACGCCCCTGTTGGTGGGACTGCCCTTCCGTGGTCTACTTGATGCTCTGTTGCAGAAGGCATCCTTGCCACTGGAATCGGTCCGATATGCCAGCTCAGGAATTTCACCTTCACTGGACAGCCTGCTCTGAAATATATGACCACCCAAGAGCCCATTCCTGAGAATCCCTCTGTCCATTCCCAGCATGTTGTCGGGCTTTCCTTTCCCTAATCATAGACCATGTTGTTGTTGGGGGGGGGGGGTGTCCCTCTATTTGCCATTCTGCGCTGGCTCAAGTGGTTAAGATGCTGAACTCGACGACCGGAAGGTTGGCAGGTCAGCAGTTCGAGACCCGAGTGTTGCGTGACAGAGTGAGCTCCCGTTGTCTGCCCCAGCTCTTGCCAACCTAGCACTTCGAAAGCAAGAAATTGCAAGTAGAGAAATAGGTACTGCTTGGGCGGGGAAGGTAACAACGTTCTATGCACTCTGGTGTCTATGCCTGCCACATGTCCATGGAAACATCTGCAAATGCAGACAGTGCTGGCTCTGGCACTGAACCCTAGAGTTTACCTATTTGCCATCCTAGCGTCTTCTCGTCCCTTTCAATCCTGAGCCCATAATCCAGCCGCAGTGACATCCTGGTTCACCTATGGCCCTGCCTCCACATCAGAGGAGGGAAGTTGACAACCACGATGCCACACGTGGCGGATTATGAGTCTTGGCTACCAACAGCGCTGTGTGTCTTGTGTGCAATAATGTGTAGAGATGACAAAGGCTCTTTTTGCAAGGCTGATGTAGGAAAGCATAGACGTTTGCGGGGGGGGGGGGGGGTGGGCTGTTGATGCAGGGGGAGCATCTTGATTTCTCCTCTTTTTTCCCCGTAGAGAGTAGACTTTTCCATTTCAGTCCAGTTCTCCCCCTCTTATTGAGACCCAGTGGCTCAGTGGTTAAGGTGCTGAACTTGCCAGCTAGAAGGTCGGCAGTTCAAGACCCAACTGTTGCGTGATGGAACGAGCTCCTGTTGTCTGCCCCAGCTCCCGCCAACCTAGCCATTCCAAAGCAAGAAGTTTTCAATTAGATAAATAGGTACCACTTTTGTGGGAAAGATAACAGCGTTCTGTACACTAGTCATGCCTGCCACATGACCACAGAAACGGCATCAAGACACAGACAGTGCTGTATCTTTGGCTACAAACAGAGATAAGCCCACACACCCCTAAATTCAGATACAATTGGCTTTCAAACAAGGGAGACTGTTACCTTTCCCTTTACATGGGTTGCAGAATCCCACGCTCTAGGTTATAAGTGAATTTGGTGCTCATGTCACAAGAAACTCTGAATCGGGCTTTCTTGCACATCACTCTCGACCTTTACCTTATCGGCCTATGGCCATCAGTTCCACTATTCCCCACAATGACGAACCTTGGCACTCCCGGTGTTCTTGAACTTCAATTCCCAGAAGCCCTGATCACCAGAAGTGTTAACTTGAGCTTCTGGGAATTGAAGTCCAAGAACACCTGCAGTGCCAAGTTTGAGGAACCCTGGGCAAGAACAGTGCGCCTCAAACCTTTGGCTTTTAGACTTCAATCCCCAGAAGCCGAAGCCAATTCCCAAAAGCACTGATGAGCCAATGGACTGACTCAAGCTTCTGGGAATTGAAGTCCAAAAGCCAAAGGTTGGGGAACCTTGAGGTAGAAGATGCAACTTACGGCAGGGTTTCTCAACCTTGGCACTCCAGGATGTTCTTGGACTTCAGTTCCCAGAAGCCCAAGTCAGCACTACCTGCTGATCAGGGCTTATGGGAATTGAAGTCCAAGAACACCTGGAGAGCCAAGGTTGGCCATCACTTCTATAGGACTTCTGTATGGATTCCTTCTGTCCTCTCCACCCTTTTATCCCTTGTGTATCTTTGATCCCGTCTACCCTGGACACCTTCTCCACTCCACCTGAAACCTGCCCCAGACTGCCTCATCGACAGTAATCTATAGGACTTGACCCAGGGCCACGTTCTCATTCTCAGAGCTTATTTGGAATGAGATGTTTTCTCTCTCTACAGAGGCCTAGGCAGGATCAGAACCCTGTGCATTGTCCCTTCTGAAGGCCATGATGCACGTGTGTTACGGTTTTCTCCAGCTTGTGGATCAAAAAGTTATTGCATGCTGGTGGGTTTTTGATCCACGTACATCTGGCACAGAACCTCAGAACTGGCAATGTACCGATGCTGCCCCTCTGGTCCATAGCTGTCAAGTATCCCTTATTGGCCGGGAAAACCCCTTATTTTACCCTCTTTCCCACCGTCATCCCTCATTAATTAGACTGCAGTGCCTATTGCCACCATTGGAGGGCAGCACAGGATAAGAATAGCTGTCAAGTTTCCCGTATTTGCCGGGAAATTCCCCTTATTTCCAAATCCAAAACTTGGCAGGTATGCTCTGGTCTGAAATGTTCACATGTGTCTCAAAAGGTCTCCTGCATTTGGAGCGGAGCTGAGCTTCTTGTGGGACTGATCCATTGGAGAGCTCTCGGTCTGAGCTCTACTACTTCTTTCTTATGGCGCTGCGGTGGCTCAGTGGCGCTGCGGTGGCTCAGCCTTGTTGGCTGCAAGGCCGGCAAGTTGACCGTTTGAGACCCGGGTAATGCATGACGGAATGAGTGCCCGTCTCTGTCCCAGCTCCTGCCAACCCAGCAGATCGAAAGCAAGAAATTGCAAGTAGAGAAATAGGGGTCACTTGGGTGGGGAAAGATCTTGGGGACATGAAAGGAGCCACATTTGGGCGTCCACTGAGTGGAGTTTCTCCCGCAAAAATCCTTTCAACCCAGAATAATTTCTGGCATGAAATTATTATTATTATTATTATTATTATTATTATTATTATTATTATTATTATTATTATTATTATTATTATTATTATTATTATTATTATTATTATTATTATTATTATTATTATTATTATACACTACCTAAAAAGGGCACCAATTATATCCCCAAGGTGAGAAATCTGAGTTTCTCCTCCGCAGACAAAGCTGCGAAAGTTTACCTTTTCAGTCTTCAGCTCTCGGGATCTTCCATACTGTCTGGGCAACTTTGGACTGTGGTGGCTTAGTGGTTAAGACACTGAGCCTGAGGACTGGAAGGCCAGCAGGCCGGCAGGTCGAGACCCGCGTGCTGCATGACGGAGTGAGCTCCCGTCTCTATTCCAGCTCCTGCCAGCCTAGCAGTTTGAAAGCAAGAAATTGCAAGTAGGTAAATAGGCACCACTTTGGCAGGGAAATTTCACGCCGTTCCGTACACTCTGGTGTTTAGTCCTGCCGGCCACATGTCCAGGGAAACTTCTGCAAACACAGAGAGCGCTGGCTCTTTGGCTGTAAGCAGGGATGAGCACTAAACCCTAGAGTCGGATACGACTGGCTTTCGAGCAACTTGACCTTGACCTAATTCAGCAATCTAACTGGCCCAAGCTCTGCCTACTGAATCTCCATGTTGGAGCAGCGCTTGAGCATTTTGCTTTTGCCCTGCCACTCTCATGGCATGCTCTGGGACTGCCTGGGCAGAAACGACTCTCTCCTTCTACTTTAACCCCCGTCTTCCTCTCCTCGCCCTAGTCGGGCGGATCAGACCAGGAGCGTACAAAGAAGAAACGCCGTGGGGACCGCTACTCGGTGCAAACCTCTCTCATCGTGGCCACCCTCAAGAAGATGCTTCCCATTGGGCTGAACATGTGCTCCCCCACCGACCAGGAACTGATCAATTTGGCCAAGACGCGCTACTCCCTGGTGAGTTGAGCATTATAAAAATGATTAGCAAAAGCAATTGCACTTGGCGCACTCTCGGGGCAGTTCACAGAGCCATACTTTGCCCCCCAACATGCTGATGGACTCAATTCACCGACCTCAGAAGGATGGAAGGCTGAGTCAACCTTGAGCCATGGTCAGGATTGTACTCACAGTGTTCTGGCTGCAGTTCAACAGTTTAACCACTGCACCACCAGGGCTCTTAGATACACATATTCTTATTTGATGTTTTAAAATTCCTACTGTGAAAGGATTCTAATTCTTTAGGAATGCAATTTTCTAGGACCAGTAATTCAGCTTAAAACCATTGACCATTTCTAAAGTCCTGTTTATAAAAGGGGACTGCTATGGCTTAGAGGTCAAGATGCTCAACTTGATGACTGGAAGGTCGGCAGGTCAGCAGTTCGAGACCCGAGTGCTGTACAACGGAGTGAAAGCAAGAAATTTGCAAGTAGATAAATAGGTACCGCTTCGGCAGGAAAGGTAACAGTGTTCTATGCACTCTGGCGCCTAGTCATGCCTGCCACGTGACCATGGAAACATCTAAAGATGCAGATAGCATCTTTGGCTGTAAACAGAGATGAGGACCAATCCCTAGAGTCAGACACAACTGGCTTTCAAGCAAAGGAGACTTTTACCTTTAGGATAACTTCACAATTAGACTGAAAGTAATTTGTCATGCCTGCCACATGACCACAGAAACGTCTGCAGAAGCAACAACGCTGGCTCTTTTGCTTTGAAAGAGATGAGCACTGAACCCTAGAGTCGGATACGGCTAGCTTTCGAGCAAGGGAAACCTTTGCCTTTATTACAGGTTTGTTTTAGTAAATTATATCTATCCTCATTTTTTAGGGTAAAAAAGAAACCCTCCCAGGTGACTCGGAAGTTAGATCAATGTCCATTAATTTAATAATCTGCTCCCCACCCAAAATAATAATAATCTTGTAAAAATCTAGCTTGTCATGATGGTTGTGTGAACAGTGTAGCTTGCGGCCATGTGAACAAAATAAGGAAGACCTTTGGGGCTCAAGTGAATGGTTTCTTTTTCTCCCTTTTGTAGAAAGATACGGATGAAGAAGTGCGCGAATTCCTCCACAACAACTTGCACCTTCAAGGCAAGGTGAGTCTTCCACCTGCCTCTTCCGACTGCTCTGGTTTCATGACTCCACGGGAAGAACAATTTGGTCCGCCCAATTCTCATCCTCTCGGTCAGTTGCACTGACTCCCACCTTTCCCTCGCAGTGTGAGAATTCCTCTTCCATGCGCTGGCAGATGGCTCTCTACAAAGAGATGTCCGGCAAAGCTGAGGACAGCAACAATCCAGAGAAAATCGTGAAACGGGTTCAGGAGGTCTCAGCTGTGCTGTATCATCTGGAGCAGGTATGGAGAGATAAAACCAGCCAGTTTAGTCAGGGATTCTCAACCCGTGGATGCGGCCAGTGGCACCATTTCATGTGGCTCTCCACTGCCTCCACCACACCAGGAAGTGGCATGTGGTGGTTGAAGGGCAAAATGGCAATCTGCCCCTTCCTAAGCTGTCTGAGGGAGCGTGACCCGGCCCCCGGCTTAAAAAGGTTGAGAACTCCTGAAATAACCTACCCGGTATACTAAACGACAGGTGGTATGGTGACTTAGTTGTTAAGACGCTGCGCTTGGTATCTGGAAGTTTGGCAGGTCAGCAGTTTGAGACCCAAGTCCTGTGCGACGGAGTGAGCTCCCGTCATCTGTCCCAGCTCCTGCCAACTTAGCAAGTAGATAAATAGTGAGCCAGCTCCTGCCATCCTAGCAAATTGAAATTAACAAAATTGCGAGTGGATAAATAGGTACCCCTTCGGCAGGAATGGTAACAGTGTTTCCTGTGCTCCAGTGTCCGGTCATGCCTGCCACATGGCCATGGAAACATCTGCAGATAGCGCTGGCTCTTTGGCTAGAAATGGAGTTGCACACAACCAAGGAACTCCTTTACCTATGCTAAACAACTCTTCAGGCCCTGCCAAGCTGTTATTAAGATTCATCATAATTACTTGTGTCTTCTTGGTTGCTAATTATGGAGGGATCTGTTTAAATATTTGTATATGCCAACGGCTTGAGCAGGACAATATAGTTCATTGAGGGTCTGTCTGTTATTAGTTGTGTTATTAAGAATCATCATAATTACAGTTGCCTTCTAGTTGCGATTTTTAAAAATCAGAAAAATGCTCATCGTGGACCATACCTGTCAAGTATCCCGTATTGGTCGGGATTTCCCATAATTCAGCGCCACTTTTTCTACTTTCCCACCCGGACCTGCCACCATCCCGTAATTTGACGGTGGGGGAAAGTAGTTACTGTCCATCCCCTTCTGCGCATAACCCTTCTACGCATGCGCAGAACCCTTCCGTGCATGCGCAGAAGGGTTCTATGCATGCGCAGAATGGGATGCGCTTGACAGGTATGTCTTGGACAGATCTGTTTAAATATTTGCATCTCCTGGCTGTTTCAAGGGATATCCAGCAAAACGATATGGTTCATCTGTTATTAGTTGGGTTATCGGTACAGCTGTCGTCTGGCTTGCCGTTGCTTTAGCCAGAATGCTCATCGTAGAGGAACCTGTTTAAATATTTGCCCATCCCGACTGCTTCAAGGGATGTTGAGCAATACAATATGCTTCATTGGAGGGTGGTGGCTCAGTGGTTAAGAAGCTCGCCTTGTTAGCTGGATGGCTGGCAAACTGGCAGTTCGAGACCCGGGTACTGCATGACAGATTGAGTACCCGTCTCTGTCCCAGCTCTGGCAGACATAAAAGGAGCCTCATTCGGGCATCCTCTGAGTGGAGTTTCTCCAGCAAAAATCCTTTCAACCCTGAATAATTTCTGACACAAAATTATTATTTATTGAGGGTCTGTCTGTTATTAGTCGGGGTCTACGACTCAGGCTTCATAAACGCGGGTCTGAGGATTGCTTTAAGGAAGAACAAAACCATTGTTGTGATGCAGACTTGATTGAAAGTCCTGGTATTCAATGGAAACAGCAAAACAAGGCCGGTGTGGGAAGTCTGTCTTCCAACCCCAGTGAATCTTGTCTCTGCCCCACAGACGGAGCACCCTTACAAGTCCAAGAAAGCCGTCTGGCACAAGTTACTCTCCAAGCAACGCCGGCGCGCGGTGGTGGCCTGCTTCCGCATGACCCCTCTGTACAACCTAGCCAAGTGAGTAAGGCGAGAGGGACCCTCGATCTGCTCGATTTCCATTTCTGTTTGGTTTGATCCAGACTACAACCCTTGTAAGGGGATCTAGTGCGCCGTGCATAGGTTTCCTTGTTGGGACCAGCTGCAAAAAATGGCCGCGTCGCATCTACACCCCAATCTCTTAATGGGGAAAAGAACGAGGCAGGATGTTGATCTGCCATTTTTGCTTTCCAGACACCGGGCTTGCAACATGTTCTTGGAGAGCTACAAGCTGTCGTGGATCCTTACTGAAGAGCATCCCTTTGAAGACAGGATGATTGATGATTTGTCTGTGAGTCTTGGGGGGAATCTCCTCCTCCTCCTCTTCCTTCTTCTCCTCTTCCTCCTTCTCCTTCTTCCATATCCGATTCCAAATATCCATGATCATCATTGTAATCAGCCATGAAGACATACCTGTCACCCTTCCTAGATTGGCTGGGATTTCACAGTTTTCGGCGCCGATTTGCGCCATTTCCCGCCCCGCGCTGCCGAAACCCCGGAATTTGGCAGTGGGGGAAAGGAGGTACTGCACAGCCCTTCTGCACAGGTTGCCTTCTACGCAAACGTAAAACCCTTCTACGCATGCGTAAAAGGCGACCTGCGCAGAAACGTTCTGCGCAGGTCCCAGATTGGCCAGAGCCGCGGTTGACAGGTATGCGTGAAGATTTTCCTGGGAGTAATATAATGCAGTGGTCTTCCAATTGCCTTCCACATCACAGCGTAACCCCTGTACCACTGATCCAGGTCTGTGGGCCACTTTCTGGTCCTGGGACCTTTTAGCACGCAAAGTCCTCCTCAGCCCCAGGCCAGGATGGATGAAGCTGCTGATTCTCCATCGAAATAGATACAAGTGGGATTTCATCCAGTTCAGGGTATAGAAGGGGAAAAGAGCTCCAAGAAATACCTGGCTTAAACTACATAGTGTATATTCATGGGGATTTGACTGTGGTCTCCCCCATTCTCTTTGTCTCAGCCCAGGAAAAATGTTTATAAGGCTCCTCCCAAGTGGCTAAGACACTGACTGGGAGGCGGCAGGTCAGCAGTTCGATTCCCGAGTACTGCAGGAGGAAATGAGCTCCCATCTTTGTCCCAGCTCCTGCCAACCTAGCAGTTCGAAAGCAAGAAATTGCAAGTAGATAAATAGGGACCACTTCGGTGGGAAGGTAACAGCATTCCGTGCGCTCTGGTATCTAGTCATGCCTGCTGTGTGACCACGGAAACATCTGCAGAAGCAGACAGCGTTGGCTCTTCAGCTTTGAAACAGAGATGAGCACTGAACCCTAGAGTCGTATACAACTGGCTTTCGAGCAAGGGAAACCTTTTGAGCAAGGTAAACTATACAACCTGTATAGTGAGATATCAAACTGCCCCATCAAACCTGCTTCTTAGTATGTTTTCCTGGTTTCAGAGCTCCCTAGGCCAGTAATGGCGAACCTTGGCACTCCAGATGTTCTTGAACTTCAATTCCCAGAAGCCCTGATCAGCAGGAGAGCTGGCTCGGGCTTCTGGGAATTGAAGTCCAAGAACACCTGGTGTGGCAAGGTTGGCCATCACTGCCCAAGGATAACTATTTCCAATGTTGTTTTGCTTTCCTCTCCTTTGTCTGTGCTGGATGGGTTGTAGAAACCAGGAGAGAAAGAGGAGGAAGAGGAAGAGGAGGCAGAAAAGAAACCAGACCCCTTGCATCAACTCATCCTGCATTTCAGCCGGACGGCGCTGACGGAGAAGACGTAAGCCACCACCAGAGAGGGTGAAATGGGACTCAACAGGATCATTTGGATGAGCATGAGATGTGGGGTTGTGGGCATCAGTAGAAGTACTGTCAAAGTGGAGAGGGACACATGTCTTAGAGCAGCAGTGCAAAACGCTAAAGGAACGGTGGATGGCCACGTCCTCCCGTCTGGTGCTCTCCAGATGTGTTGGATTAAAAACCTGCTCAGGAGCCCTGGTGGCGCAGTGGTCAAAGTGCTGTATTGAAACAAAAAAGTTGTGAGTTTGATCCTGGCCAGAACTCAAGGTTGACTCAACCTTCCATCCTTCCAAGGTCGGTAAAATGAGGACCCAGCATGTTGGGGGCAAAATGCTAATTAACTTGTGAACCGCCCAAAGAGTGCACTAATCACTACGGGGCAGTGTAGAAGTGTGATTGCTTTGCTCTTGTCTGGCTACCTGGGTTGTCTGTTTTGTTTCAGCAAACTGGAAGAGGATTACCTGTACATGGCATATGCTGACATTATGGCAAAGGTGAGCAAGAGATTTGTCCTTCTTCTGTGAACCTCTGTCTGAGTCTAGTCTTTCTTACTCTCGTTCTTTTTTTATCCATGTTAAGCCCAAACATGTACTGCAGGTTACAAGTGTGGGTTTAACATAAATCACAACTGGGGTGTGGGGGAAATGTTGAGCTTGATGATTGAAGGGTCAGCAAATCAGCAGTTCGAGACCCGAGTGGTGCAGGACAGAGTGAGTTCCCGTCTCTGCCCCAGCTCCTGACAACCTAGCAGTTCGAAATCAAGAAATTGCAAGTAGATAAATAGGTACCACTTTAGCATTCCGTGCACTCCAGCGTCTAGTCCTGCCTGCCCACGCGGCCACAGAAACATCTGCAGGCAAACGGGTGCTGGATCTCTGGCTGTAAATGGAGGTGAGCACTGCACCCTAGCGTCAGATACGACTAGCTTTCAAGCAAGGGAGTCCTTGACCTTTTGTTCCCAAGTGCTTTCATGGCTCCTGTTCATTTCCCTGAAAGACCCACAAGAACTGAGTGGA